>JAEVFN010000011.1:1704500-1917542 GCA_030449075.1 Murraya paniculata | reverse complement strand
CTCTCATTTTCCATTTTTATTGGCATTACTATAGTGGGATTTCAAAGAAATGGGCTTCATTTTTTAAGCTTCTTTTTACCTGCAGATTCCCACTATCGCAAGCTTCAAATCAATATATTATATGTTCAAAACAGACACATGTAGCCTAAGTTATGGCCTCCGGAATATACCCTACTTGTGACACACAATACCCTACATCAAGTATCTAACAAAATCCACTACTAAGCCCACTACTAAGCAACATAATTAGATATAACTATACTATAATGTAAAGAATTTTGACAATCCTTCATCTTCAACAAAATACTAGCTCTCGCATATGTAACCTAGCTACCACACCTAAATTCTCATCAAATCTTCATGCTCGCTGCTAGCAACCTACAACATTATTTACAAAAAAAAAAAAGGAAAAAAATAAATATATCAAAACTCATTTGTTACAAGTCGTAGTTAAAACATGCTAAGTTATAAAATAAAATGATATTATATATAGACTAACTTAAATAATCAATCAATTAATTTTCATATGTAGTAGGAAGTCTAACCTCATCAATCTCTCCTTGAGTGTAGCTTTGTCTTGACAAACTAGAAAGTGAACAATATATAAGTTATTTAATTGTAAAGAATTGCCAATACATTTTCTAGAATATAGCCATAAATATCCCACATATATTACATCACATAATATTTATAATGCTCAACACTTTTAGGTTGACGAGGACACTACAAAAGAGAAAGCAACAACTTTAAGGAACAACGAATTAAAAACTCTCATATGAAACTTTTATGAATTTGAATTTACGGCTGATGTTCCCCACTTCGACTGTTTTCCACATGCAATTCTTTCGATTAATTTTCCCATGTGCTGCACTAAGCATATATTAGTAACTAATATAAAGAAAATACAAGAAAAAAAGCACAATTCATAACTTAACAATTAGTAAGCTCTTTTAATTTTTGTCACGGTTCATGACAAGTTGAATAAAAAAATAACTTTGCCCTTCATATGAATCAATAATAACCATCATCCAATGCACTGCACACACAAAATATTTATTGTTGTGGCTTCCAATACCATAACAATCTATTCACTTTGAATCTATAACATATGATTCATTATATGGAAAAACGATAAGTTGTTTTAGTAGGATCAACTTCATTATAGCTCCAGGCTTTTTGGCCTTTTCCTCACTGCCATGGGCACTTTCATATACTAAAAATTCGCGGCCAACGAACCTCAATTTTTTTTTCTCCATATTGCATCTCTTCATGTTTTCAAATAGGAGCATGTAAAAGACATAAAATAAAAATAACATACACTTTCACATCTATACACAGCTATAACACCTTAAGTCCACTAACAAGGTACTAAAGTGAAATTAAAGTGAAATTGCATTTCATCAATATCATTTCTAAAACCATCAAAATAATATCCAACAAGAAATGTTCTAAACCTCTAAAAGAAAATAAGTAATGAAATAACATATCATCAAATAAATATTATCCCAAAAGAAGCTAAAATATTCATAGATTATCAACGTTACATTAATCCTCAAAAGAAACCAAGCTCTTATTCTTCCCCCAAAGACCATAAGCTCATATCATCTAACTCTATCTACAAAAATATGGTAACGAGAGGTGAGCCGTTAACTCGATAAGTAAATTCATACACAATACTAAAAACTATTAAAATATAATTGATTGAATCTCTTAAATATGCATAATAAGGGAAATTACCTTGTAAATCATCATTTAGCAATATAAATAGTCAAAACATCACAAAATCATCTAAATCCTTTATACATAACAATGGCATTTTAAACACATAAAATATAATTAGCTCATACCACATAGTATCATCTGTAGACCCAGTAACCCTGCCATACAACATCATTTAAGGTACTGTACCCCGCATGAATCATTAACATTAACATCATATGTGCACAAAATCCGATTAGCCTTCTATAACATAACATAATATCACTAAGGATAATGAGCTAAATCGTTTAAAACCATCCTTGAAGTTTTAATCATTTGTAAGCTTCCATAAATTAGATTTAAATAATTGATAATTATTTGAAAGTATTTGACTTAAAAAAATTTAATAAAGGTTTTAACATAATACATACATCGAATAAAAAGTAATTTAATAATGAACTACATATACTATGCATGAATCTACTTACCTCGATTTCCTCGATTCTGAGCCATAAAAAGAATAGTAACCTCGACCACGAACTCACTCTTGTTCTAGAACATTAAGAGACATTCTTATCCATATTATTACTCATTCTGACCTCGATATAAATCAATATAATCAAGCTTAACCATAAGCACTAAACCATCAAAGCTAGTCTAAACATGATCATCTTATACAACCTGATTTTTACCAAGCTAATCATATATTGAAAAACTGTAAAAACAAAAATCATAAATATATGTAGCATTTCATATAAAAATTCAAAAAAAAGAATAAAAGTCAGAAACATAATGTAAAAGGAATTTTACATGCAAATATCAAAACTGTACAGAAGTGATAAAGACAGAGGTCGCTGAATTGGAAAATTTGTAAAATATTTTTAAAAAACTCATAAAATTAGACGACTTGATTTTACAACAGTAGAATATGTCAATTTCTAGAATTTTTGAAGTTGTGAAAACTATTTTAAATGAATTTATATTAAGAGACCGGCAAACCTGTCTAGAAACTTTCAAGTTTGTGTTTGCATTTCAAAAATTCGTAACTTAATGTTAACTCAGCGAAAATTAGTCAAATAAACTTTAAATCATAAAGAACTCATAATATTATAGAATATAATTTTTATAGGTCATTCTAAAGCCTTTTAACAGCCTAAAGTAATTTTACCGTCAGCCATTTCAATTCTCGAAAGCAGTCTCTACAATTGCACCAGCCCAACATAATAATTTTTAATAATTTTTATACTCAACGAAAATTATGGAATCAAATACACAAAAAGTAGACATAATAAGGATTAAATAAAAAAATAAACAAAATTTTTAGAGATCATTTGGCCAGTTAGAAAAATCTAGTTAGAAATATTGGCAAAGTCAAACATATTGCTGAAATTCTGAATTTTCCAATACCATTGTTCCAATTTCGAAAATTCATAACAAATTAGTTACTTGGAATCTCTTTACACAAGATACATAATTGAAAACCTTAGGATGTCTATCTTAATTTTATGGAAACATTCGTGTAGAAAAAAAGCCAAAAATAGAGAAAAAAAAAGTAATCAAATCACAGCATTTACGCCTCATAATGCCTGGTTAGTCATCCATGATAAAGAGGACAATGCATGCGTTCATCATCAAACACATAAGATTGTATTAGAGAGCATGTGTTAAAGAAAGATAAATACCTCAAAACTTCTTTCAAACGGGTATGAAAGAAAACCTTAGAATTCTTTGCTTTTATACATCATTTGGTTAAAGAATTTTTAAATTGTAGGGAGATAGAAAGAGTTTAAGTTTTATAAAAATGTATGTTTCTCATAAAAAATATATCATACGATAAAGATAGATAATCCTTACCTTATCGCAAATGATGCTAATTAATATAAATTCACACAAACAAAAGATAAATAATTAAATAGATAAGCATAATTAAATTCAAGCAAATAAGGAACGGGGTGTCACAACTTCTCCCCCTTAAAAAAATTTCATCCTCGCAATTTAATACGTTACCTCAATCTTTGAAAAGTTGGGGGTATTTCTCCCTTATCTCAGCTTCTTGCTACCAAGTAGCCTCCATCATAGTATGATTCATCCAACGAATCTTCACTAGTGGAATGACTCAAACTCTTAAGACTTGCTCCTTTTTGTCAACAATCTTCACTGGTTGCTCTTCGTAAGTCATATCCTTCGAGATTTAGATAGGTTGGTAATCCAATACGTGAGAAGGATCAGTAATGTACTTCTTCAACACCAACACATGAAACACATCGTAAAGCCTTGATAGGCATGGAGGACGGGCTACTCGATAAGCAACTTTACCAATTCTCTCAAGAATCTTAAAAGGTCCAATAAACCAAAGGCTGAGTTTACCTTTCTTCCCAAATCAAAAAATTCCTTCCAAGGTGAGACTTTCACAAAGACATTGTCTCCAATCACAAAATCTCGATCATGTCTACGCTGGTCAACATAACTTTTTTATCTACTTTGAGCTGTACGGAGATGTTCTTTGATTAATTTAATCTTATCTGCAGTAATATGAACCAATAGTTTCCTCTTGCCAACCTCATCCTAACAAATGGGCAATCTACACTTCCTCCCATAAAGAGCTTCAAAGGGTGCCATGCGAATGCTAAAGTGAAAGCTATTATTATAAACAAACTCCACCAAAGGCAAGTGATCTCCCCATCTACCTTCAATTCTAGAATAGGAAGCAATTGAAGAGTCCCTGCAAGTCTTTGGTGATCAGTCTCCACCTGTTGACAACCAAACATTTTCATACATATGCACTGTTGAGTGTTGAAAAATAAATATTTATATAAAATAGAATTGTCATTTTGTGTTCTAAGTCCCACTAACATTTCTATTTTTATTTATTTATGTTACTTAAACTTTAATTGTATGTGTCTTGTTATAATTTAAGTGTTTTATGTATTTTAAGTGTATTTTATCTATTTCATGGCTAACAAGAGGTCGGACGGCAAAACAGATGGCATTTTTTAACTCATAATAGCTGAAAACCTTAGGAAATGACATGAAGGACAGTACCGTATACGTGAACAGTACCATACATGTGAACATGCCCAATTCTAAAATCTTGGTGGGGCCCACATGACGCGGCTTTAACCGGCTGACGTGGTATTGGCTGATGACGTAGTGATACATTATTGGACAAAAAAGTTGAGTCATGAGCCTTTCTCATGATCTCCTTCTTTAACTTCTCATCAGTTGATACACAAAGTCGTTGCCTCAACCATAAAACACCATCATCAGCCACTCTAAACTCAGAACGACCACTTTTTACTTCCACGACAATCTTTCTGGGTTTGGGATCATCATTCCGTACTGTCTTGATTATGTCTATTAAGGTAGGCTGAACAGTCAAGTGATACAGAACATCCATCTCACCAAGTGCAACCACTTCAATTCCCATCTTTTAAGGTCCTGTAGTATATGGCCTTGAGTAGTAATCATATGCGCCAACCTACCAGATGACTTCTTACTTAGAGCATCGGCCACTACAATCGCCTTACCAGGATGGTAATTGATCGAACAATCATAATCCTTCACCAGCTATAATCGTCTTCTTTGCCTTAAAAGCTCATTCTAGGTGAACAAATACTTCAAGCTCTTGTGGTCTATATAGATCTCACAACTCTCACCATAAGGGCAGTGCCTCCAGATCTTCAAGGCAAAAACTACAGTTGCTAGCTTCAAATCATGGGTTGGATAATTCTGCTCGTAACTTTTCAATTGTCGTGAAGCATAAGCAACCACTTTACCTGGTTGCATCAACACACATCCCAACCCTTTCCTAGAAGTATTGTTGTAAATAGCATATCGATCACCACCAGATGGCATAGTCAAAAAAAGGTGCAGAGACTAACCTATTCTTCAATTCTTGAAAGCTCTTCTCGCAGTCTTCATTCCATCAAACTTCACGTTCTTCCTGGTCAACTTGGTCAAAAGAACTGCAAGATTGGAGAACCCATTCACGAATCTCTGAGAGTATCCAACTAAACCCCAGAAACTTCTAGCCTCAATAACGTTAGGCCTTTCACCAGGCCTCAACCCTAGCTGGATCGACTGATATACTGTACTTAGAAGCTATATAAGGAAAATCAAACGATTTAGATAGAATTCACACTTCTTAAATTTTGCATAAAGTTTATTCTCTTGAAGTGTTTAAAGAACCACCCTCAAATGCTTCTCATGCTCCTCCGTAATCTTAGAGTACACCAAAATGTCATCAGCGAACACGACAATAAATATGTTTAGAACACTCTATTCATCAAGTCTTTGAAGGCTGTAGGGCGTTAGTTAACCCCAAAAGGCATAATTAAAAACTCGTAATGCCCATATTGAGTATGAAAAGCAGTCTTGGGTGCATCATCATTCTTCACCTTAAGCTGATGGTACCCAGATCATAAATCGATCTTAGAGAATACTGTTGTACTTTGCAATTGATCAAATAGATCATCAATATAGGGGAGGGGGTATCTACTCTTGATGGTAACCAAGTTCAACTGCTACTGCAGGTAATCAATGCATAACCTCATAGACCCATCATTCTTCTTCACAAACAACATTGTAGCACCCCAAAAAGACATACTAGGGCTAATAAAACCCTTATCAAGAAGTGGCTGTAGTTGGACCTTCAACTCCTTTAGCTCGGTTTGTGTCATTCGACAGGGTGCTTTGGAAATAGGTGCAGTGCCAAGCAACAAATCTATAGAAAATTCAATTTCTTGATCAGGAGGCAACCAATGCAAATCTTCTGGAAAAACGTCTAGGAACTCCCTAACCACATGAATGTCACCGAGTGAAACTTCAACACTGCCATCAGCCATTACATAAGCTAGGAAGCCCTTACATCCTTTGGTCATCATCTTCCAAGCTTTTAGCATAGATATTAACACATTGCTTTTGCTTCGTTTGTCTTGAAATTGAAAGTTAGGCTCTCTAGGAATATTAAACAGCACTTCTTTAGAGAAGTAATCAACACTAACGTGATGTGTCACCAACCAATTCATCTTCAAAATAACATCAAAATCTTACATCGGAATTGGCAATGGCTCGACAATAAATTCTCTATCACCAAAACTAATTGGGCAAGAGTTATAAACCCAATTGACTACCACACTATCACCCATCGGAGTTGCAATAGACAGATAACACTCAAGTGGCTCGGTATTTCTATCCGCATGACAAGCAAAAAAGCACATGATATAAAAGAGTGTGTAGCACCATAATCAAATAACACCCTAGCATATCTAGAAAATAAGGATAGAGCACCTGTCACAACATTATTAAATGCCTCGGCATCCTATTTTGTCATCGTAAATACACAACTTTGAACCTTAGGCTTCTTCCTCTAATTGTCATCATCTCGAGTACCACTAGCATCACGATGCTTCTTAGGACAATCGTTGATCTTATGTTCTATTTGCCCACAGCGAAAACATGCACCCATAAGCAGAAGGCATTTACCTCGATGCATCCTTCCACAATTCTGGCATGGAGGAATATTCTTTTGAAAAGAAACTCCATCACCCTTCTGTGAAGACTTGTCACCCCACTTGTACTCTTATTATTATTATTAGAGCCTTTCCCTTGTGATCTTTTCTGTCGTCCATGCTTTTTTCACTGCTCTTGTCTCTTTCGGGATTCATTCACACGTATCTTTCTAGAAAGAGACTTATCCACCAAATCAACATAATTTGTTATCCTCAAGGGCTCTAGAGGATCTCTAATAGATAGATTTAATCCCTCAAAAAAGTGCCTACATCTCTTCACATGAGTATTAACTAGTGCTGGAGCAAATCGAGATAAGGCATTGAAGGTGCCCTCATACTTTACCACAAACATACTACCCTTAATGAAATCAAGATACTCCCTCTCCATCTTCTCAGCAACACTCTGGTGAAAGTATTTATCGTAGAAGACATATACAAATATCTTCCAAACAATCAATCTATAACCTAAGCCGTTCCTTAATAATCGGGCCCTAACCTCTCATTAGTGATTTGCCTCACCCTGAAGCACGAATGAGGCCAAAACCACCCTCGCTCATCAGTACACCCAATGGCCTCCAATATCTTCTGTACTTCCTTTAACCAAGCCTCAGCTTTAGTTGTCTTAAGGAACATAGTGACCCCAACTTTTGGAACTGCTCTAAAGTCACTACCATTCTACCTTCGGCAGCAACGCCATGCCCCTCGACTCTAACATTCTGAATAAGGGCACCATCTTAAGCCATCCCCTCAATTAACCTACTCTGCCTCTCTATAATATCAACCAACACTTGCAAGGCTGGCATACTATCATAAGCTATCTCACGAAGAGTAAGGTTTGCTCTACAATCTCCCTGGCGAGGATTGCTCATTTCCTTACCATCCTCTCGTGGGACATTAGCTATACTTGAGACAACTCCACCTTCAATCTAGAGTTGGCCTCAGTTAGCATTATATCTACTTTTGGGAGGCATTTTCCTATTGGTCATCAAACATACATGCATAAAAATCAATTGAACATTCATCTTCAACAATAATATTACAGAAGTTTATAAACAATTAACTTAATCATTTCTCTTAGCGAAAGTTCAAACATTTAATAAACACATAAAATCATCAAACTATGCAATCACTGAATTCATCAACAAAGAAACACACTTTTTTTTTTCCAACTACCTAAAATCAGCTCTTCTTACTAAGCAAAATAACTGGAGGATTTATCCTTAGAAGTGAACCACCTAAACTATGTCATATTTCCATCTTACTCTAATAAAATTTGTTCTTAAAAGTCTACAGGATCTTATCTTGATTTGCTCCGATACCACAAATGTAACACCCCAATTCCACTAATAAGATAATAAGGTGAAATTAAAGTGACACTGCATTTCATCAATCTCATTTCCAAAACCATCAAAATAATATCCAACAATAAATGTTCTAAAACTCCAAAAGAAAATAAGTAATGACATAATATACCCTCAAATAAATATTATTCTAAAGAAAGCTAAAATATTCATAGATTATCAGCGTAACATTAATCCCCAAAAGAAACCGAACTCTTATTTTTCCTCATAAGATCATAAGCTCATATCATCTAACTCTATCTGCAAAAATGTGGTAATGAGGGGGTTAGCCGTCAACTCGGTAAGTAAATTCATGCACAATACTAAAAACCATTAAAATATAATTGATTGAATTTCTTAGATATGCATAAGAATAAAGGAAATTACAATTGTAAATCATCATTTAGCAATATAAATAAATCAAAATGTCATAAAGTCATCTAAATCCTTTATCATAACAATAACATTTTAAACACATAAAATATAATTAGCTCATGCCACATAGTATCATTTGTAGACCCAGTGACTCAGTCATATAATATCATTCACGGTACTGTACCCCACAAGAATCATTAACATTAACATCATATGTACACAAAATCCGATTAGCCTTCCATAACATAACATTACATCACTACAGACAATGAGCCAAATTGTTTAAAACCATCCTTGAACTTTTAATCATTTGTAAGCCTACATAAATTACATTTAAATAATTGATAATTATTTCAAAGTATTTGACTTAAAATAATTTAATAAAGGTTTTCATTTTTAAGACAATTTATTATGCACGTTTTTTATAAGTAAAGTTTTGTTATAAATAATTTTATAGAATGATTTTTACTTAACAAAATATTGTAATACATACTTTTATAGACTAAACAAATCAGTTTCATATACTTTTCATTTAATATAATACATACCTCGAATTAAAAGTAATTTAATAGTGAAATACATATACTATGCATGAATCTATTTACCTCGATCCTGAGTAATAAAAAGAACGGTAACCTCAACCACGAGCTCACTCTCATTCTAGAACATCAAGAGATATTCTTATCAATATTATTACTCTTTCCACCCTTAATATAAATCCAACATAATCAAGCTTAATCATAAGCACTAAACCATCAAAGCTAGTCTAAACTTGCTCATCCTATACAAGTTTAATTTTACCAAGCTAATCTTATGTCTGAAAATTGTAAAAAAAAAAAAAAAAAACATAAACATGTGTAGCATTTTGTTTAAAAATTCAAAAAAAGAGAATAAAGGTCATAAACATATTGCAAGAAGAATTTTACGTGCAAATATGAAAACTGTCCAGCAGTGATAAAGACAGGGGTCACTGAATTAGAAAATCCGTAAAATATTAAATAAAACTCATAAAATAGATCACTTGATTTTACAATTGTAGAAACACAAGGAACAACATGTCAAATTTCTAGAATTTTTGAAGATTTAAAACTATTTTAAACGAATTTATATTAAGAGACCAGCAAATCTATCCAGAAACTTTTAGGGTTGTGTTTTGCAATTCAAAAATTCATAACCTAATGTTAACTCAATGAAAATTAGTTAAATAAACTTTCATAGAAAGCTCATAATATTATTCAAATATAATTTTATAGGTCATTCTAAAGCTTTTAACTACCTAAAGTAATTTTATTGTCAGCCATTGCAATTCTGGAAAGCAATCTCCAAAATTGCAGCAGCCCAACATAACAATTTTTAATAATTTTTATACCCAACGAAAAATTGTTAAATTAAACATATGGAAAGTAGATATAATGAGAATTAAATAAAAAAATAATTTTCAGAGATCATTTGGCCAGTTAGAAAAATTGGCGAAGTCAGACATATTGCTAAAAATAAAAAATTTTCCAGCACCACTGTTCCAACTTCGAAAATTCACAACAAATTGATTACTTGGAATCTCTTTACACAAATTACATCATTGAAAATCTTATAATGTCTACCTTAATTTTATGGAAACATTCGTGCAGAAATGAAACCAAAAATAAAATAAAAACAGTAATCAAATCACAGCACTCATGCCTCATAATGCCTAGTTAGTCATTCATGATAAAGAGGACAATGTATGCATTCATCATCAAACACATAAGATTGTATTAGAGAGTATATATTAAAGAAAGATAAATACCTAAAAACTTCTTTCAAACGTGCATAAAAGAAAACCCTAAAATTCTTTGCTTTTATACGTTGACTTGGTTAAAGAGTTTTTAAATCGTAAAGAGATAGGAAGAGCTTAAGTTTTATAAAAACATATGCTTTTATAAAAATATATTATACGACAAAAATAGATAATTCCTTATAATTTATTTAAAAAATAAATTAAAAAATTACACCTTATCTCAAATGATACTAATTAAAATAGATTCACACAAACAAAAGATAAATAATGAAATAGATAAGCATAATTAAATTCAAACAAATGGGGAATGGGTGTTATAATAGCAATATTAGAAGTTTTGTATAGGACGTCACCTCATATACACTTTTGTGATACTGACTGATATTTATTCTATTCCGGAAAACTGCAGAATATCATCCTTACCATGATACATCATTTTAGTCGCGGAAGTAAACATATTTGGATTATAATGGATCTGGATGGGTGCATCGCATTCCTAGTAAATGTAGAAACACTTTTCACCCTTTCCAAAAAAAAAAAAAGCAGAAACACTTTTCACAATTGGAGGCATACTCGGACTTGCTACATCTTGAGAACCGATTTTTAATACCTAATATTTAAAAGAGAAAACCAATTAAACCAAAAATAATCTACCTATCTAAATATTTAGTATAAAGAAATAATTTACCTCATTGTCACGTGTAATAACAAATTTTTAGGCCAAGCCACAACAAATAAAATAGCTTGGCTTACAGGTAAAAGCTCATCACGAACTAGTCGAGGTAGGAGAACATTATTTTGCATTGCAACGTCAATACACACGTACAATAGTAGATGCAAGCGATGCAGCTGCATTTGTTCATTATCCATAAACAATATGCCTTGAGCCACTATGTTATATTCATTGTTTATTGCCAACTTACAAAAGTACCATATAACAAACGTTAAGAAAACAACAAATAATTACACAATAGCTTTATTTTTCACCAAAAAAAAAATTGAAAAAATAAAAAAAGCATGATTTTTATTGCAAAAAAAAAGTTATAATTCACTGCTATTTTTTAGGAAAAAAGAACATTTTTTTATTGCAAAAAAAGCAGCAAAAACAACAATAAATTCTAAATATTTTTATGCTATTTTTCTATAAAAGCATGATATTTATTGCAAAGGGCAATAAAAATAGCAGTAAAATAAACTTATTTCCACTGCTATTTTTCTGTAAAAACAGCATGAATTTTAATACAAAACAATAGAAATAACAGTAACAGAGTACCACTATTTTTACTGTTGTTCTTTAAGAAAAAACTGCAAGATATTTGCTGCCAAAGAGTCATAAAATTGAAAAAATATATATATCAAAGAGTAGGATGTATCTTTGCAATTTCCCTAGTTGGTCCTTTGCAACCGGCCTACATGATGTTACCTTTCACCTAGATCTAAACACTTATCTCGATCAGATTATAATCAATTCTGTAGAAACTGAAATTCATTGAATTCCTTCATGAATTCTTCTCTAAATTCTATCATTCTCCGTGTGACAATCTTATCCACCTCCTCTTCGATGATATTATCTATATCCATTACTGTGGATTTATGTTTTGCCCCTCCAAAGTATGATGTTATCATCACTCCAATACCAGTAGCTTGTACCCTACCTGGATGTTATGGTTTTTCCTAGGTCATATTGAGAATGTCCTCTCCCAGTTGAAATGAAATTTCTCCATCAGCAACTTGTTTCTTCAACTCATTTCTACAAGGCAAAAAATTAAAAAACTTATAATACATTTATTGTAATCTTATTAGTCAAATGCTAAATGACAAACTGTAAAACTACTATTTTCTAAGCCTTTTTCTTAACATCCTCGCTTCTAAACTCTCAACTCTTTCTTTTTCATACCTCAACCCATAAGTCCTCTCGTGGTATTGGTTCATAAACACTAATTGCTCATTGCTATGATGAATAATATTATTAATTATTTTACCTATTGCTAGAAAGTCAGATTAAGAAAGAAAGAAAGAAAGAAAGAATAGCTTAAAAAGGAAATTGCAATTCATTTTTTCTGAGCCAACATATCCTCCTCTAGAAAGACCATAATTTTGGATGACTTTGTTATGTCGATCTGTCTAAGATACACTAAGATTTTGCATGATCAAATTTACTAAAAAAAATTATACTTTAGTAATAAACTTTATCAACCATAATGTAGTTGTATGAAAATATAAACATAAAAGTACTTAGGGCCTGTTTGGGAATGCTGTAGCTTTTAAAATAATTACTGTTAGCTATGCTGTAGAAATAATCAGCTATGAAGAGAATCAATTAAGTGTTTAGTAAATTTTGTTTTCAGAAATACTGTGAGTTTTGAAAACAGTTATAGACGTTTGGTAAATTTTACAGTTAAATTACTGACAAAAAATAAATTACTAAAATATACATAATATAACATAAAATTTACTTATGCATATAAAGACATATACATACAATATTTTTAATTGTGTATTATAATAATTTTAACTAAAAATAAAATTTATAATATATTGATTTTACTTTTATTTTTATCTTAAAACAATTGATAATTAAATTTATAATATAGTGAAACAAATTTAATAATAGTTTGACTAACAAATTGATATTAATAAATTATATTGATAAATTAAAATAAAAATTTATTAAAATATTAATTTTATTTTCAATTTGAATAAGGATAATTTTAGGTTTAGATAATTATGATAATTGATATTTATGGAATTGTATTAAAGGATAAAATTGATTCTCAAAATCAGAATTCAAAAGCTACTCTTTCCCGACTTTTCAAAATCAACTATAGGAATGGCTGATTTTGACAAAAGTAATTTTAATTATTTTTTATCAAATACTAAAAGTAGCTTTTAAATTTTTAAAATCATTTTTAAACTTCTGAAAAACAATCCCAAACGGGCCCTTAATAACCTTAAACTCTTATGATTTCCTCTACTTAACAAACTGATTTCAATCTTTTTAAGGGATTGAACCCCATTCTCAATGTACTGGGAAACACCTAAGACGTTCAGGTTCATCAAAATGCTCTTTTACATATTCCATGAGCTTATACTTAAATGTCTTTTAAGTCTTATTAAATTTCATCATGGTGAATCTCTTCCTATATTCACCACATCAAATATTTCTTACATGTAGATTAGCAAAATTAATAAATTAATAATTTATAAGATAATTATCAAAAAAGTTCTACATTTTTAGAATGAAAAGCATATGTACAGCAAAAATACAAAGTATACATACCGTAACACATGCCTACAAATTGTTTTTAACTTCCGTAGATACCTTTTTTTTTCAACTTTAATGCATAATCAAAACCAAAGACTAAGACCAAACACCAAACATGCTACTCAATTTTGGCCGTATCTTATGTATTGGTTGTCCTTTGTACTTAAAACCAAATTGAAACTTTTTCCCATGTTTGCACCTTTTACACTTTTAGGCATCGTAGTTAGACCTCTTTTTTTCTTTTCCTTCTTTTCTAAAGTAACACATCATCATCTTGAGGAATATTTGAGAATCCATTTACTAACTTAGAAATAATTATTACACCATAAAAAGAATTAATTAACAAAATAATTTCAAATAAAAATAATATGAATTAACAAAATACCATCAAGTGTTCTCCATAATTAAACCCTAATAATCATTTTTCAAATAACCCAAATTAGGCTCTTCCACTTTACCAAATATGAGGCATACTATTGCTCAAAGATTGTTGATCCATAAAATTATCACATAACTAATCTCCATTGATATAATCTTTTGGCACCTTTTGAGAAAGTTACAGAACGAATGCCCATCTAGGGTCAAGTTGGTCTTCGACGTAGAACACTTGTTTTGTTTAAGATATTAAAATGAATGGGTAATTTTTATGTTGTATTCTTTGTAGGTTAACTAGAGTAAACCCAAAATCATCTACTTTAATACCATTGTTACGTTTCACCCAATCACATTTAAACACTGGAATTCGAAATTGATGGTATTCAAGCTCCAATGACTCTCAAATGATGCCATAGAAAGTCATATCTGAATAGATTGGATTATATTCTTTAGCCGTGGAGATTTGTGAAGCCTTCACCACTAAGGTGATTTGAACAACTCGTGTGTCATCCAATTCTTCTGTGTAAAATCAGCAATTATTTACGAAATATCCAGATGCTTATTACTTCTGAATGAGCTCTTGTGCTATCCATCTCAGTGATTCAGAAATGACATTACGTGAATTGTTCAATTGTTGTTGAAGTTTGGTGTAACAAAAGAATAGTTATTGTCAATAACTTGAAAAATTAAAACATAATGGAGAAATAACTACATATAAAGATTACAAGTAGATACCTTAAGGCGCAACCAGCCAACAAAAGTTTTACTATGTTCATCGTGCAACCATTTTTCTCTTTTAGACTTCATGGGTGCATCTCCTTCAAGTATTCCAAGTGCTAACTAAGAGAAATTAGATAAATTAAATGCATGAATTGATAAGAAAAGATAAAAACACTTATTCGATATAAGGATGAACATCATTTGCATCTACTAAGACATAAAGATGCACCTGCTATCAATGCACAAAAGGCACAGTCTTAACTTTACCTTCTCAAAAAAGAAAGCCTATGTCTGAGTACTTACATGAAGCATTTTTTGTAGATGGGATTCTACCTACATTTATTCCAGATAAATACTCTGTGCAAAACTCAATGCTTCTTCAGTAATGTAAGCTTCAGCTATACAACCATTTAGTCTATTGCAGTTCCTAACATACCCCTTTAAATTTTTCTTGTCTCATACAAATGAGTATATCCATTGTAAATAAACCGGCCTATAAAGTCTAACTTCTTAGATGAAATGTATCATGAGATGAATCATGACATCATAAAAGGCTGGAAGAAAGTGCATCTCAAGCGAGCATACCATTTCAACCACATCACCTTACAGTTGTTCAAGTGTGGCTATATTTACAACATTGCTGAACAATGCATTGAAAAAATCTCATTATAGCTTTTTTGATAGCCTTTATAACTACAAGCAATAACTATTGCATGAGAACATGATAGTTATGAGCCTTCATACTATAAAACTATAGATCTTGTGACACATGATTTTTTTAGTTTGAATAGTAATTGTCAACGACCTTTATCTCTGAAAATGTTTTGTAAATTTTTTTTTTTTCGTCTTCCTTACTCAATGTAAAATATGCTGTAGGTAACTTAGTGCTGTTGTTTTCAATTTTGAGTTTCAATTCACTTGCATATTCACTGGTTTAGGGTCCATACCTTATTCTCAATATGCATAACATCAAGCACATTTCAAACATGAAGATAATTTAAGTTCAAGGTCAAAGAATATAGACATCTTCTTGTAATAACCTTGTGAAACTGAACATTTGCTATTTTTCTTTTTCCATGAAACATGTAACCTCGATACTTTTGCAAGAACTTCATTTCTGCTTAATATTTTAGAGGCTTTTTTATAGAAGGCCGTTAATTCCTTTTCCATAACACAATATGGGTATGATCATGATAAAAACCTGCTGACTCATAAAATAAATCTTGTTACTATACTTCAATCGAATAGAACGTGTTTTCTCTCCACATATTGGACAAGCTTTGTAGCCCTTCATGGTCCAACTAGCTAAATTCTATCAGCAGGAAAATCACTAATTGTCCATAAAAGAATAGCTTTTAATTTGAAGGATTGTTGTCAGTAAACATCATAAACATTAACTCCCACTTCATATAACAGTTACAGACTATTGATTATTGGTGCTAAGTACATGTTAATATCATTGCCAAGTTGTTTAGGACCGAATATCAACAAAGCTAACATCATAAACTTTCTTTCCATGAATAAACACAGTGGAATGTTATAAGTCACCAATATAATTGACCAACAACTGCACCTGCTACTTATAGAACTATGTGAATTAATCCCATCTGCTCAGAAAGAGCAAGCTATAGGTTCCTTGATTCAGATGCAAATGCAAGCCATGTGTAGTATAAAAGTTTTCATGACGGAGTATCTGTTGGATGACACAGATAACCATGAACTTCGCTTTGTTATACATGTCAAGATAAACTTTTAGCTATTTCGTGGATGCGGAACATTCTTCTAAACTGAGAGATTCCATGGGATTGGTGCAAAATATCATAAGAGTTTTGAAGGCGCACTCATTTTTATCTTTTATGAGTACTTCATTACCTTTTAACTAGACATATCATATGTAGGGCAAGAAGTTAAATCTTTATATTCCTGCTGATATAGTATATAGTCATTCGGGTAGGCATGAATCTTCTCCTACTCTATTCTTAATGCATTTAATGTTTTCTTTGCCTCATTCATAGATGTTAGAATTTCTTTTTAGTCCAAAAGCATCTCTCCTAGCAATTTAAGTAACTCTGAAAGGCTTTGTATTGAGCATCCGCTCTTTACTTTTAAGTTGTACTGTTTTACCAAAACATATAACTTTCTGAAGTTGTGCAACTTAGATTAATGGCTTTGCAGCATCTTCAAGCAGTTTCTGGAATGTTTTAGGATTGCTTTCAAAATGATCATGTGCCCCTTGAACCATCTCAATAGTATTATCAAGATGATCATATTCGACCTTTCTTCCAATCTACGTATTTATACTAGCAGAACGCCTCTAACAAGCTCTTTCCCATGTAGAAATCAATTTGTATAATTTTGATCAATTCAAAGGATAAATAAGTGAGTTTTTATCTCTAAAAGAGTTTGGTATTTTTTTTCCCACACTTCAAGCAAGGGCAAATCATCTTTATATTCTTATGATCTTCTATCTAATGAAATTCCAAGACTTATCCATTCTAAATCTAAAAGCAACATATGAAAGCCTAAAGTTGCAATTAGAACCTTGTAACCAAACGTGCTTAGATGTTCATACGCAAAAATATACCTGCTTATTACCAAAAAAAAAAAAGAGGGAATTAGGTCGGACATAATAGTAAAGATAGAACGAATAAAAATAAAAAAACAGCACATGCAATTTTTTGGGTGTTGTTTAGCTGTTGCTTTACAGCTAAAACTATACCTGGAAATCCCAAGTACTATGAAAATAACAAAACTGTAACATGACAGCGCCCAAAAAATTTTTTAAGTGCTGTCTTAGCTGGAAAAAAAATAGCATGATAGCACCAAAAAAAATTTTTTAGTGTTGTTTAGCTACGGGTTTGCAACTAAAACAAAACCTTGTAGGAGTGAAGGAGGCGATGAATGAGATCAAGAAAGAGGCGATGAAGAGGCGAGCATGGTGGGGTTGGTGAGGGAGATCTTGAAAGAAGGGAAGAGGATGTGGTTTGGAAGAGAAGATGAGAGAATTGGAGATGGAGAAGAAAGAGAAGTTTGACAACTTCGGCGGTAAGAAAAGCACATCCACGGCCATAAACTAAAGTAGAAAAGGGGTGGATTCTAGGTGCTGCTTAAACAGCAATGCAGGAACATGACCACACTAAAAAAATCTTTAGGTGTTGTTCAGCTACTGGTATAAAACTAAAACAGCAATCCAGCAAGCATGAGAGCACTGAAAAAAATTTTTAGATGCTACTTAGCAGCTGGTTTATTGCTAAATCAAAGCTTGAAACTTTCAGGTGCTGTTGTAATAGTAATATAGCAGGAAGATAGCACCTTAAATATTTCTCGATGTTGTCTTGTTGTTGTTTTAGTAGCAAACGCTAAAAATAAATTGTCTCAAAGACGTTTCTGTTCGAAACAACAGCAAAACCAATTCTTTGCACCATATAAAATAGTATTAATAATGAAGTAATTCATCTCTAAGATGCAATTTTAATAATTAAAAATCAACTTAAAAAGCTAACCCCAACCAAAGTTAGATAATGATAAAGGGAAATTGAACATTGTACCTTCTTATTTAAGTCCGCTCTAATAATTCGTTCTCCAAGAGCGTGAAAATTTCCACCCAGTAGCTTTTTCACTTCCTTTTCCTAATCAATATAAGAAATTAACCCCCAAAATGGGAAAAAAAAATTCAAACCCTCAAAAAGGAAATAGTCAAACCCTAACCCTCAAAATGACAAAGCCTAAACCCTAAATGAGCACATAATCAAACCATAACCATCAAAATCAAGCACATGAGTTATAGTATTGACATTCAACAAGCCATTCGGAGCAAATCAACAAATAAGCAATGGGCGAGTTAGCAAATTAGCAAATGGGTGAATAAGAGAGTTGCAACTGAGCAAGTAAGGTAGTTTTAGCCAAATGAGAAAGTTGAAGGTTTTTTTTTTTTTTTTTTGCTCGCAGATAATAATATTTGGTTCATATTACACATATATGGATCGAAAGATTTACATTTGAATTATTCACAATCAAAATGTTGATTATACATACAGACAATTAGCAAAAGGTTAAAAATATTTAAGAAAAGTCTATAATTACCAGTGAAATTAAGCATACCAGAGTAAAGTCTTGTCTTTTGTGGAGACTCGAGCACAACGAAACTATCAACCCTTGAGGAGGTTTGGTAGCAACTGGAGTAGCCCCAGAAGAATTGTTTCTCTGTTTTGCTAAATAAATTAAAGTAACGAATCATTCCCAAATATATTGGAAATGTTCTCCTCAACATCATGACTTCTTTGGTGGAATCGTTAATTTCTTTGTGCGTATCGGCGTCCCATGACATCATTAGTGGTGGGAGGATTCACAGGACCTCGAACATGTCTTACATTGCCACCTTCCGGTGATGATTCGCCGGACGCCGCTGCTTGTGGTGGATTGCCTCCAAGACAACAGATTAGATTTCCCATTCTTTCTTCTTTACGTAGAGGATTGATGCCGAAATTGCTGTGATTTATACTGATGTATGAAGCATATTAGATAAAATAAATTAGAATTTATTAGAATGTGAAAGTTGAAGTTTGACCAAGGTAGTTTCAACAATGATGACAAGATCTATCTTAGCCAAATTGTTAGATCGCGAAATTTTTTTTCTTTTTTTTTCTTAATTTTTGGAAAGAGATTGAGCGCACAAGTTAATAAAGACAAAATATGAAAATCTAAGGCTTCAGTTCTTTTTTCTTATTATTTTGTTTAATAAGATGACCGTTTATAATAAACTGTTATTAATTTAAATATTAAACAGTAATAAGAATAAAGAAGTATGTAACATGACTATTCTATCGATAACCCTCATTGAATGAATGAAAAAATAAAATATGATACATAATGACCGTTGTAATAAAACAATCACGAAATGTATACAATATATAATGACGATTATTAGTTAAAATAATCAATTTTTTTTTTTATATTCAATGACCGTTTTTATAATAACTGTCATTAAAAGCAAAAACCACAAACACAAAGGAATAGAGATACGATGATTGTTATATTAAATAACCGTCATCGTAATATTATATTTTATTATTGTTTATAAAATAACGGCCATTAAATAGTTTAAATAACAGTTTTGGAAAAAAGTCATAACCTATTATTCATTATTTTGCATTTTTGTACTAGTAATAGATTTTATTTTTTTCCAATTTAATTAAACTTATTTCATTTTCTTCCACACAACTTTTTTTAATCGATGAGTGATATTTTGATTTATTTAATTAAAGTAAATGAATAAGTTATTTTTCACTAACGGCTGTTATTGAATGAACTTTGTTAATTTGTTTTCACATAATATGATATTTGTTTGCTCTGTGTCTAAGTCCGTGTGGTTTACTTTTAGATCCACCCAAATGATCGCGTAGTATTAATTATTTGAGAAGTCATTCATAATAGATAGTCGAAGAATGATTTTCAATAATACAATGTGTATTTAGTTATTTTACCTTCTATTTACTAATCTTATATATAATTTTTAAAATTTATAGTTATTACCACATTGACGCTTAATTTTAACCACGGTTATAGAATTTTCTGTCTTGACAGTTATAAATGTACTAAATTCTTAAAACCAAAAACTGTATATACCCCTCTCAAACTACACTACAAGCATAAACTGACTGAATGAGAGAAACTAATGGCTCCATAAATGAACTTTGTTGTCACAATTTGTTTTCTCATAATAGGCCCTCGTGGTTTTACTTTTGGATCCACCCAAATGGCCACGCATTATTAATTGTTTGAGAAGGTGCTTATCATATATAGCACAATAATGATTAGCCCGATAATTTCTAACGAGCCAATAGAATTCTGACACCCATCATCTTTGAGTGTCCATTTGTGCTCATATATAACAACTAAAGCTTCTCTACAAATTAGACTACATTTGTTATTAAATCCCAAAAAAAAAAAAAAATCCATATAAGAAAATCCTCCCAATGAACAGGAAAAAAAGGATACAATAGTAATAGAGAAGTTGAAGGGAAAAATATATATATATATATAGAGAGAGAGATTACTACCATCTCACATTCCCACAGAAGCTTTAGCCACTTGTCTTAGGGCATTGGTGATTTCATCAACCTTTGCGTTTGCATTTACATGGGCAATCAAAGGGCTCTCACTTGGAACAATGTCATCTCGTAGGTTGGTAGTTCTGAGCAGCTCTTCCGAACCCTTTTCCACCACCCCTTTCATGATTAAGGTTTTATGAGCCCCGGAAATGAGTTCCTCATAATCTGTATCGCCACTTTCACCAAGAATGACGAACATATTGGCAACATTCAATCTCCAACGAACAAACAGATACCTATCAATCAGAAGAAGAACATATGCTTTTATCCAGAAGTGATTATAATCACGCGTCACTTCAACAATGGCTCTGTAATAGACCAGCCGCTAGATAACGTGACTAAATAATTATGAAGGCTATAAGCTCTTCATGAAAATAAATCACTAGAGTAGCATCATTTTTCATCACAAAAACTTTGAAAAAAGAAAATGTTCTTACCAATGGCTAAGTCAAATGTAGCAAGCATGCAAAGAACCAGATTGACATAACTAATGATCAAACCAATAAAACTAATTTTAGAAGTACATGAATTCATAGTTTAACAGTTATAGTCATAATTTAACTACTGTGTATATGTACATACACATTCCCACAAATGCTGTGGTGACACATATACAAGCGCACATGTGAACAATTAGGCTCAGGTCCTGTCTAAGATTTTAGCAAAATCCCATCGGTTGCCTGTAACCAACAGCTTAGAGAATGCTAACTTGAAACAATTAAAGAAAAAAGTCAATTCGAATCATATTTTGGTATTATCCTACAACTAATCTATCACCTTATAACTACTGATATTTTAATACTTAATGTCAAAAAATATTCAGGGAAAAAGAAAGTTATCTTCACATCTCTCATCACCATTTCTTCTTCCTCTGAAAATTCTCTCTAAATAAGATAATTTCTTTTAATCCTTCTTCATCACTTCATTGCAATTTTTCAATAGACACCCACATCAATAAGAAAGTTCAATGTTTCATAAATTCACGACAATTGCTGGTAGGATTTGAGTAGATTATAGATTTAGGTCACTGGAATTGGAAAAAGAATATGGTGGTTCACAACCAAAAAGATTTTTATCAATCATTGTTTAAAAGGGATATTTCTATACATAAATCTAAGGATTAAAAAAAAATGTAAAATCCCAAAAAAAAGTAAAATTGAGGACTAGATTGTCATCTTACCACATCACACTACACTAATGCTATATCTGCATTCAATTCTTCTATAGCTGGTGACCGTACCAAAGATTCTAGCAACACTGCCCAAAAATGACACAATTATAATGAACAGCAAACGCAGAAGCTGTGTGTTTTTTGTTTTCAATTTTTCTAATTTTTGACATGACTTAAATCTATGGACTATAGTCATGGCTTCACTTTGTCGATCGAAGGGGCTACTTTTTGCCATGACTATCTAGGACTTTCAGAACAAAAAAAAAAAAATGTTTGTCAACAAACCAATATATAGCAAAGGAAAGAAATAATGAATTGAACATGACATGAAAATAGGTAAATGGAGGGGAAATAGGAAGAAGGTTTGACTAACAAAATCTGAGCATGAACCAAAGACAAGTAATGTATATATACAACATAAACACATGCAAATGCTGTTGCGACATGAACTTATTCTATCAACAGTGAAAGGTCAATCTTTGTAATGTAGAAAATGAGCCTAATTGTGTATTTGTACCTGAGTGCCTGTGATCTAGAGGCAAGAAGAGGAACAATTTGCATTCTCGTTGAGTTCCTGCAATACATTGGATGGCAACGAAGACCTCGCATCCTAAGCTTCTGCCTCAAATCATCGATACACCTAGCCTGCAATACCAAGCCACCATTATTAAGTCCTGCCACTACAACAAGTTACTTGCCATACCATTGAAGTGAAGCCCATCTTTCTCATTACCTTACTGGGATCTTTTATCAGATATGAAATGCAGTGAGCATTGCTTGATTTCTGATCCTCCTGAATGGGGCTGGAAGAATTTTTAGAATTTTCTCCACCTTCAGTTGTATTCATAAGCTTCCAAATGGTTTTCTTCAGACCGTCACATCCCCAACGGTAGTCAATATGTGATGCATAGTCAGGATCTGGAAAAAGCTTTCCACCTTCTTCTGTATAAGTACCTGGATAATACACTTCACCTCCACTGCTGCAAATCAAAGCATCAAATTCGTTTGCTTCAATTTTCATTGAATTCAAGAATTCTATTGTTTCAGACACAGGCATTGCTGTTGATAGAGCAAATCCTGAGACTCTTGCACTCTGAGGATCCGATCGAACAGCTTTAAATACATCATTCACTATCTGAATCATTTTTTTATCAGGAGCCCCTTTGCTGTCATAGCAGTCAAGTGCAATAACAATCAACCTACGTCTCCGCCTCAACATGGGATACTTACTGACGACATTCTCAAGCGATTTCTTCTCACCTTCCTTATCATTTGAATCAGAATCTGGTTTCTTGATCTTGCTTAAAACTCGTTTCACTTGGTCTTGCACAGGATCACCAGAAGATGCAGCTGTATAGTCAAGAGACCCATTTAGAGATGATTTATCTCCGTCCACAGAAAGCCTAAGCGACATGTCCTGCACATCCTTAAGCGAGTCATTGAAGGAGGATTCTTCAGCAGCCATCTCATCCCCTGGAGTATCAGTTTGCCACTGTGGGTGCCTCATCCGACAAGCTGCTACTCTGGTCAAGTAAGTGCGGCAATGCTCAGGCCATGAGAAAAGATGTATATTTTTCCAACCATTTTTTCTGCATTCAACCCATAAGTTCTTCTCTGATACCAGCTTAAGAAGTGCATCGGCAATGGCTTGTTGATCATGAGGGTCCACAAGCAGGCCATTATTCAGTGCCTAAAATCATAAAAAGATAGAATAATGGAGCCATTAAAAGGATCAAATAAATTTCTACTTGAACATATGCCTACGTGTTTGACAGATGATTTTTTTTTGTTTTCAAAGCATTGCAACACTAGAAACATCAAAAACTAAATCCCTTCGCCACCCATGTCAGCAGGGTTCCCCAGACCACTTGTACAACCCAAGAGGTTTTACCAATTGAGCCAAGTAGCACCAACATGTGCTAGACAACTGACTTAACAAAGATGGAAAAAAATAAAAAATAAAAAATAAAAAATTGTAATCTATAATAACATCCCAACTAAACATTAAGTTATAGATTTTAGGTTTTCCTTTCTCTCAGGATTTTCTTGTTGAGCAGTTGATATTGAACAATCTAATGAGTAGCCAAGTCATATCTTGTATATAGAAATACACAAAGGTCATCCTTACTCGATGTATATCAACGGGTCCTCCATTTTTAGTAGCCACCATTGGAAGCCCATGAGCTGCTGCCTATATAATTTGAAACAGATACAGATCAAGTCCATTCCTTGCATATAAAAATGAATTCACAAAAAAGAGTAAAGGACTCATAACCAACCTCAATCAATGTAAGCCCAAATGGTTCAACCAAAGCTGGATTTATGAAGACTCCCTGCACTATTTTTTTTCACTTAGCAAATCATCGAAGTAAAACCATATAAAGCTAGTTTAAGAAATTTAAACTTCTGCAAACCTTTGTTTTTGCCGCAAGTCGGTATATTTCTGGAACATCATATTGCTTGTGATGCTTTGGGTAAGCAACTTGCCCATAAAGATCATACTTATCAATCAATTTCAACACTGTTGTAAGCACACTAGCATTTCCGCTGGACATCTCCTCAATATCATCTCGATTCCCCATAATTAGAGTCTATATAGAGTCATGTTAGTTACGTTGAGAATGTTATATCTTAAACCTAAAATAAATCACGTAGACGCATAAAACTACTTACAAGATTAGCAAGCTCTCTTAGGGGCCGACACTCTCCAAAGGCTTTTAAAAGCGTTGTTATATTCTTCTTTGGATCAGGCCTTGATAAAGCCAAGATCATTGGTTTGTGGGGATTTGTAAGGAACCGCATAACCTGCCAAAAGATATAGCTATCAAACAATAACAGTTAAATTGATGACACTGCACTATGAGAATTGCAGGTGAAGCACCCACATCAGACCATATTGCTGGAATTGCTTTAGGAGAAGATCCATCGGTACCACCAATAAGTGATGTGAGCTCCCCATCAACCTCAGGAGTGTCTTCTTGCACAACAACATTGCTGAAATCCATGCCAGGGGGAATAACCTGAGAAATTTGAACTTTAGAAATAATCCAAAAGTAGAATCATGCTATCATCAGCTTTTAATGTTTTTAGCATCCTAACTTGAAACTTTAAAACACGAGTTCGCGACTGGCAGTACTAAAATATATCTGAACCTTGAGTCGCTTTTTATTCGACAGTGTAGTGTATGAATGGGGACTTAATAGGACGAAGTTTTGCATTGAGAAAATTCAAAAGAAGGTATTATATTATGACTTTTGGAGAGAGATGAAGATTCAGTCTCAGCATATATTTTTATACGTTCTTTCTTCGTTTCCATGTTTCAATTAATCATGACTCTCGCAATCAGAAAATAGAAGAGTTATTCAAAAAAAAAAAAAAAAAAGAAATGAAAAGCATTCTTACCACCATCCTCGGCATGTATCGGCCATGGCAATTTACCCCACGTCTAGCACGAGCGCGTAAAACTTTCTCAAGCTTCACATCAAATCCATCATATAGTCCCCATTGCTCATCAATCTCCTGTTTTGTGCTTGTGATCACTAGTTCAGCAGCATCAAGAGAAAGTTCTTCTCCTTCTATCCTCCTCATAATTTTATAAGTTGAATTGATATCCTCTTTTGATTGTCGTCCCTGCTTAAGAAGTTGTTCAAGCTTGTTTCTTCCAAGTGAATGTCCAGTCAGAACCATTGGAACATTCAAAGCACCTGAAAGAAGAGCAGCACTGTCCCCTGCATCCGCATAGTGGCCATGAATCACATATGGCCAGACAGGCTGGCCTCCACCAATTTGTTCACCTAAGACTTTTGACATATTAAGACAATGAGCTAGAGCTCCATCCACAAATTCTTGAATATATGGCCAAAGTAATTCTTTCCGTAGATACTTGTCACGTGGACCAAAAGGAATCCTTATAATATACGCTCCACTGCTTTCTCCTACTTCAATGCCATCATCCTCAGGGCCACCAGTCAGCATTTCTGCTGGTTCACCATAACTCCAATCAACCTCAGGTGAGGAGACTTGGCGAGAAAAAAGATCTACCCTGTATACACCAGGCATTCTTGCAAGTGCCCGGGCAAGCTCCACCACATATTTTATCTGTAAATTATTTCATATAAGCACAGGACAGAAAGCAAATAAGAACAGATACATCAGTAATCATGTCTGTGATTTGAATTGGAATGAAGTGGCTACCTGTCCACCAGTGTCAGAATCTCGACCAAGCTCCATGTTTTCTCCTCGGACCAAACCATGCAAGCTGGTAATATAGTCAAAAGAGTTTTATAAGTTGCATATGGGGATTTAATGGGTACTATAACTAAATTACTGAGAATATCACAGTCACACAGTTAAAGAGATCCCAGATATACAAGTTATAGCCACGCATGCAATAACAATCAAGTCTAAGTTGGTTATAAGTAATAGCGGCACTTTGTATTTCATCTTGAATTATGTTCGTAGCTTAACTTGATTAGTGATTCTGTAAGATTGAACAACAAAAGTATCTTCTCCTTCATATGATTAGTATCATTTATTTAAATAGAGTATTGTGTTGATATAAGGTTTTTGGTCTTAATACTCTTGTCTGACCCCTAAGAACAACAAAAAGGGAGAGGGAAGGGTAAGTGACATTAATAAAACTGGATTCATTTGCAGCAGGTGCTATAGAACTGTATGATTTATCCCTTGTCCTTCATCTTCTCAAAAACCAGACTTAATGAAACATTATATAAAGCACAAGAAGACATTTAAAACAGTGCAGTGAATTCCATTCTCCTGACTGTTTTGAAACAGGGCACCAAACATAGTCCCAGTGACCACTGGGAGTTCATGTCCTCAAAAGTCATTTCCAGACAGACCCTAAGAAACTTAGTAGCAAAATAATGATTTTCAAAGATTTAATATACTGATCAAGCAGTTAGATGGCTTGAACACTATAAGAAAACAAGTCTTTAATACGACTATCATATATTGGACAGAATCATACCTAATGAGAACAATATAGAGCTTCTTTTCCTTCTTATCATCTGACCATACTTCCAGGTTGGAAAAGTTCCGTTGGAACTTTCTCCTTGGGGTCTCAGGTGTCAGTATTTCCCCCACACCATCTCCCTTCTCTCCTTCTGATAGGTCCTCAGACATGTCTTCAGTCACATCCCTGCGTCCTTGTTCCCGCTCCAATCTCCGATTAGCCAATCGTTGTAATTCCTCCCATTCCAACTGTACACATAATGTTTGCTAGTTTAGCAACATAATTATATTGTTATTATAAAAACTGCAAAATTTATCTCAACTCAAATTTACCAGCACAGAAGTTGGATTAATGACTAGAATGTTACCATTTGTGCACAAGTAGTAAAAATAATAATAATAATAATAAATAAATAAAATATCGTCCACAGATTTCTCTCAGTTTTAGAAACTACATAGGCAACGTGATTACCGGCTGATTTGGGGATAATGCTAATAGAGAGATAGCAAAACATTTGTCAAATCAGCAAACAATTGGTGCAAGCACACATGCTCACACAGACACTGACACTGAAAAGATCTATTACTTTACAATTATGAATTTTCCCCTTATGTGATTAGGTTCTAAAACCAAGTAATAGATCCTTCCTTTGATGCTTATCAAAACAGGACATACACATTTCGATTTATTAATCATTAGCAAAATAATCAACAGGAACATAAAAGCACACAATCCATAAATATATCCATATATTCTAAAGATTGTGAAGTATAATCAATTCAAATTTTAACTGCATGATAAAATTTTAAATTTTTCCTTAATAATTAGGCTCCAAGACTGATTAATAGATCCTCGCCCATTGATGCTTTACCAAAATAGGATGTAGTTCGATTTATTAATCACCAGCACGACCATGAAATATATTGCAACCAATCCTTAAAAATAAACACACTCAGTATTCAAATATTCATGATTCCAAACCATTAACAGCCATATAAAGAACATAAACACATATCACATTTCATCCGAAGGCAACCACTAAAACTAAGTAACATTACAGGACAAAAATTGAAGGACCTGTTTCTTTTTGCGCGTAAGATGCCAAATGCGCCAGCACATGTTCTCAAGCCTAGTGCTGCGCTCACGGGTGTTACGAGTGGCAACAACCTTGATCCAAGTCCTGTAAAGATCAGTCTCATCGACACTCGTCACCACTTCCTCAACAAAATATTTTGTTGGATTGAAATGCCCTCTATCTGCCAAATTCACTGGGGCTTGCTTCTGCTGCTCCTCTATTGCTGATGCCCCACTGTCCAATATCGCCTCCAAGTATCCATTTATCCACTCGTTTCCGGCCATTCTTGATCCTCAAATCCCCACACGAAAACTATCAAATCACAACTGTATCAATAATTAGTTTATCACATGTGGGATTTTTGTTTTATGCATATATATATATATATATGATAATGATAATGATGGTAAGTTATCACTAATAAAACATGTATCCACTCAAATTCCATCCTTTTTTGATGATCCTCAATTCCCTAATAAACTAACAAATCACAAACAATACTAACAACACTAACAATATACGAGTGATCACTAACAAAGCTAACGGTGTATCCACTCAAATTCCAGCCATTCTTGATTCTCAATTCCCTCATAGACCAATAAATAACAAATGCATAAATAATGGGAATTTTTGTATGCACGGATGATGTGACGATGGTGGTATAACCACATGCAAAAGTGTGAACTGAACTGAACTGAACTGAACTGAACTCAAATGAAATGAATGTAACATAGACATGACGTTGATTTTATTACCTTTTGCTAAATCTGTTTGTTTATTTGGGAAAAATGGAGAAAAGAGAAGAGAGTTTTGGTATTAGTAGGACTGTTGTGATCGTGAGAGAGAGTTGGAGAAAGAAGCGCCTGCCGAAATGGGTGATATGGCAGGAGAAAGCGGAACCACATGACAAGTGAAAGCAACAATGGGGTCCATGGGGTTGAAAGATCGACACGTGTAAGCCAGATGACGCGGGTATGATGTAAAGAATGTGGGTCTCATTTGTTTTCTCCTTTTACAAGATTGTCCGTTTCCTAATGCACGTTTACCGTTTTGATCAAGCTCAAAAGTTCGACTCTTTTACCTTTTTTTTCTTTTTCCTCTTTTTCCTTTTCCATTTCGAAAGTAAAACTAATTTGAAAATAATTAATTCAGAGAGGATTAATCAAAAACTTACCCATTTTTAAAACTTAAATTCAAATCAATTTTTTACTCTTTTTTATTTTCAAGATTTAAACTATAATTACCAACTGAGGCCCGTTTGAATTTGAGATTTAAAACTCAATGAACTAATTATTTCATAATTTATAATAAAAATAATATTTAATAAATTTTATAAAAATTACTTATTTCATAATTTGTTCATTTTGATAATACCTTTTAAAAATAGATAGAGAGTTACTTTTCATAATTAACTTATTAAATAAGCTACCATATTTTTTTAGAGTTTTTATTATAATCTTAATATTTAAAAAATAATTATATCTTATTTTTCCATATACCCTAATATATAAACAATTACATATCATATTATTGCCTCAAGTACTATATATTATCTCAAGTATCAAGATTTTGATCTAATAAGTTTATATTTTTTATTTACTTTTATTTTTAATATAAGATTCAACAAGACTTGCATATACTTACATAAATTTTTTTCAATTTCATAATGCTACTATAAACAATTTCATGTGAAAAATAACTAGATGTTTAAAATTAATTTCATAACCATGACCTTTAATGTTCAATCTATTTATATTTTTCTATAATCATGGTGTTTATTGCAATAAGTTTTAATGTGAGTGTAATGCGTATTACTTTTTCATTTTGTTTGGATTATATATTAGTATGAATTTTCATCATATTTGATGTAACAAATTATGAAGTTCATTAGATTTTTTTATTTGAGTTTTTTCACTCTATGTAATTTTTTATGTATTTTGAAAAGAAAAATGCATGTCTAAACATGATTAAATATACTCCAAAAAAATAATTTATACGTATGTCTATTTGGCTATTATATAATAAAACAATATATTTATAATAAAATTTACTAAATGCATACACACTGCTTCTGCACATACACACTGCTTCTCACAGCAACTGCAATGACTCAATTTACCAAACACTAAATTACTTTTTATCAACAACTTATTACATATGTATAGCAAAAACTACTTATTTAATCGTAATTACAATTTCAAACTAACTTAAAGAAAGAAAATTACTTAAAAATCACTAGGTCAGACTTTTGGACTAGACACTTTACATTTAACCACTCATTCTTCACGATGGTTCATAGTCCATGCTATATATTGTAAAAATTAATTGGTAGTGTTGATTTATTATACTGTATTTAACCGAAAATTAATCGCCATGGAATATCTTTGTGTGTTACTAAGTGTATATTTGTAGAAGTGCTTTTATATAAATGATTAAAAATTTTGTGAAATAAGTCATTGGGTGATAATTTAAAGGGAATTTGAAGATAATAATCGAGTTTTGGCATGCTTTCGTCGAGAGAAAGGCCAAATGTTATAATTGTGGTAAAGCTTGTGTCGTATCAAATGACTTAATAGTTAAGTAGCTTTATTTTTTCGTCTAAGTTGTAACACCTAAAAATGAATAAATTAATTAGAATTCCAAATTTGGATGTAGCCTCGTTGTGTTTAACAGCATACAATGAGAGTTAATTGTTTTTTTTTTCTTTTTTCTTTTTTCTTTTTTCTTTATTTTTAATTTTAGTTGTAATACTTAAAAATGAATAAACTTATTAAAATTCCATTAGTTAACATTATACCAAATTATAAAAAGCCTAAAACCCACCAAAAATACAAGCCTAATAAAAATATTTTACATGAAATAATCTAGGTTCATTCTCTACAAGAATGGTCTAGGTACTTAGAATTTTAAATAAATTATCTAAATGTAGCGATTTTACAAAGAAATATCTAGATTTATTCTATACAAGGAATGATTGAATATATTCTTTACAAACAACGACCTAAGTCCATTCCTTACAAAGATTAACATAGGTATTTAGAAAATATTTTTAAGTAAAATGCCTAAATGGCTAATCTTTGAAAATACACCAAAGGAATGATTCAACAAAAAAAAACTTAGGTTCATTCCTTATAAAAAAATAACATAGGCATTTAAAACATATTCCTAAGTCAGATGCCCAAAGAGTGAGTCTTTGATAAAGTGCAAGAGGCGTAATTCTATAAAGAAGAACTTTGCTACATTCTTTATAAAGAATGATCTAGGTGCTCATAAAATATTTCTAAGTAAAATGCATAAAGGGCAAATCTTTGAAAATGAACCAACGAAATGATTCAACAAAGAAAAACTTAGGTCCGTTCCTTTAAAAAAATAAAATAGGCATTTAAAAAATATTCTTAAGCCAGACGCTTAAAGAGTGAGTTTCGACAAAGTGCAAAAGGCATGATTCTACAAATAAGAACTTAGCTCCATTTTTTTTAAGTAAAATGTTTAAAGGAAAGTCTTTGAAAAGCGCCAAAAGCGTGGTTTTACAAATACAGATCCAAGTCTATTTTTTACAAAGAATGACTTAATACTTTATATATATATATATAATTCTACAGAATGCTCTTATATGCAAATATACATCCTACAGAATAAGCCTACGGGCAAATAAACATTTTACGAAGTATGCTTACAAGCAAATGTACATTATATGTAATATGCTTACGGCCAAATATAAATTTTACGGAATAAGCCTACAGGCAAACAAGTATTCTACAGAATGAGCTTATGGGTAAATAAGCATTCCACGGAATGCACCTATAGGCAAATATACACTTTACGAAATGAGTCTTCAGGCCAAATAAACATCCTATAGAATGAGTCTATGGGCTAATCAAAATGCACCTACAGGCAATTAAACATTCTACGGAATGAGTCTATGGGCTAACAAACATTCTACAAAATGAGCCTACGTGTCAAATAAATGTTTTCTAAAATGAGTCTACGGCATAGCGAACATTCTACAAAATGAGCTTGTAGGCTAACAAACATTTTACAGAATATGCTACGGGCAAAACTTCATAAATTTTTTTGCGGGTGAAATGGTAAAAAGTCAATCCTCATTCTGAGTAACCAACATAAGTGCCAGATTTAAGCTGAAACCCATTAAAAGTCAATGGCAGAAAATCAAGACAAGCGTCTAAATAAGACTTGTTATGAACAAATCTTGACATATATTGATAGATGTCTTCATGCATGGACTTTGTGAATGCATGTCATAATGACAATGCTACTTGTCATGATAACTCCTCCACGTCATGCTTCAAGTTGCCTATATAAAGGCCAAGCATCCCACATTTGAAGGTAAGATGAAAAATGCATAAAATAAATACAAAAACTCTATCTATTTCACTATAGATTTTCTCTTTCTAAATATTAAGTAAAAAGAACTAACTTGAGCGTCGGAGGTTATCGTAGGCATGCATGCCTCATGTGACAATTTTTTTTTTTTTTTGTAGAATAATTAACCATAAGGGGACACATGATTTAAGACACTCAACTCAAGGAAAAAAATATATGCCATAAAGCTTAATTCAAAAGAAAGTCTGATACGCAAATCAATTACTGTACACTGACCAAAAATTTGCATCAACAGTTAACCACCCCCACTCAAATGAAAAGTTATTTGCCTATACAATTGATAGTTTTTGGTTAAAAATATAAAATTAATAAAATCTTAATGGCATATTATTATACACGTACATATGGTAGAAGATTTAAAAAAAAATAGTACATATTGACTCAGCACTAAATTCAAATCTATATTACTTTCGCAGCAATAAACCAACCTATTACATTATTCTTTGTAGATATATCATACTATTCATATCTTATTTTATGCACGATATCAAAATCGACACAATCTTCTCGGTGGTTTAGCATGCAAATCAAAATAAATAAATGCCATAAATCTTCTTCCTATCAATGCGTGCAAAGAAGATGCAACTATCCCCGCCCGCGGCGGCTGGGCTGGTGGGGGTGGGTGGGTTGGGGGGGTGTTGCGGCGCGCTCCCTTTGACCAATCTCTTTCTCTCAATGTGTCTGTTTCCTCAGTTTTGAAAACCACCGTCAACCAAACTTTATCTAATTTTTACATATCGTTTTCACACAATTATTTTCATTTTTCCAGCAGCTGCATATTATTGCTATTATTTTCATTTTAAATATTTTATTATTTATTTGTTATTTTTCTTGATCAGTTCATGGTGTTATGAGAATCTCTACTTTCAAACAAATAATGGATGTGAACCGTGCACATCAAGACAGACAACCGTGCACATCAAGACAGACAACTCATATATAAAACATTACTTGTGTCATTTTTCCTTTTTTTTTGGCTTCTATCAATTAATCTTTCTTTTAATGAAAAAAAAACTTGTATCTTTATGTAGTGGTTACTTACTAAAGTGGGTGTGGGGAGTATAGAGTCCTCCAACTTCTGTGTTTATAGAAGGAGTAGAAGTCTCACTCCATGGGTCCCACTTACTTTTAGAGTGTTCCACCTCTTCTTTTTTTACTCATTTTATTAATAAATTTATATTTATTAAAATAAAATAATATTACATTTATTTAAAAATAATAATATTATATTTATTTAAATAAAATAAATAATTTATATTTATTAAATATAATATAATGTATTAATATTAATTATTAATATTAATTATTAATATTAATAATATTAATATTAATTTATATTTATTAAATAAAATAATATTATATTTATTTAAATAATATTATATTTATTTAAATAATATTATTATATTATTTAATAATATTAAACTTATTAAATAAAATATTATTATATTAATAGAATATTAATAATAAGCCATATCCTATCTTTATTTGAAAATATAATATTATTATATTTATTTAATTTAATAGTATTATATTTATTTACTATTAATAAATAATAATGATAAATGTTTTATTCAAAAAATATTAATTTTGTACTATATTATTAATAATAATGTTTCATTTGTGTTGCTTCTATCAATAATTTTTAATTTACATAATTACAATTAAAATTAATAAAAAATTATGATTTACATAACTAAAAATATTAATAATTATTATTAAGTTATATAATTAAAATTAATAATAAAATAAATATTTTATTTTATAAATATATTTTTTTATCAACATTGTAACTAAAAACTATGATTTTTTAAATAATGGTAAAATTATAATTTGAAATTATTCACTCTCAATCCAAGATAATGTAAACACATAAACATGATTTTTATTTTTATTTCACACTCATATTTCAGTATAAGCAAACAACATACTCTCACTCCCACCCCACATTCTCAGGATTCCCACTCCACAGGATTCTCAATTCAATCCGAGAAATAAACGCTACCTTAATGTAGTAGAATGATTATGCATGGAAATAAAAATTTGGAAGACTAATACCACTTAATATAAGCTATCTATATAAATTATTATGTATAAATTGACATTACATAAAAATATTAAACACCTTAGCTTGCTAAGAGATCGGATATTCTTTCATGTTTAATTTGTCCTTATTCGATCTCTAATGCTCTTGGGCTAATTGGGTTTGGTATATTTTGTGTTTAATTAATAATTATACCATTTAATTAATTATTTGAGGATTTCAAGGGAAACTATTTTCCAAATTGATGCTTATCATCACTTGCCAAGGGGAGAAGTGATTTTTCATTTGGTTACTAAATATTATTTGACACAAATCCTTGTAGGTTTTTATTATAATCTAAAATTTGCTTTGTGTTAATTGTTTTAGTTTGCGGTATATTGGATCAAAATGCTCTTATATTTCCAAGATATGCAAAGTTTATTAGTAATTTATGGTATAAATGCTAGTATAATTTCTATATTTTGACTCACTACTTCGTTTAGTCTATATATTTTAAAAATACATTAAAACACTGTTAAGTATATTATGTTTCTACCTTAATATTTCTTTCTTTTTAAATAATACACTTGCAACAACATTCTTGGATATATTAATGAGAATAAAAAAGTTAATTCATCAAATTAGCCTTAAAAATAACATAAAAATTAATGTAATTTTTTTTATTAATTTACTTTTAGGATTATTTTGGTAAATTAAATTTTTATATACAATTATTAGTAAGGTTTTTGAAAAAATATTAAACATTTCTTTAAGTTGGCTGATATTAATTTATTTATAAATAACTATTAGCGAGATTGTTGCAATATACTGTTTATTGGCTAATTTGCTAATAAATAATTATTGGCTAATTTGCTAATTAATTTTTATAGATAAATTAATTAATGTCAAGGATATTATTTTAAAAGTAATAAAAAGTAAGGACAAGAACATAACATATCAATAGCATGGATATATTGAAGTATTTTTTAAAACATAAGAAGTAAATGAATGCAATCAATAGTAACTGTCATGTGACCTCGATAATCACTTCGATACTTGTCAGAATGTCTTGCGTAAGCCATTCAAATATGTTGATTTTGATTGATCAACATTTTACATTTCTCTTTAGTTTCGTTATGGACACCACCGACATCCCTCATATGTTCAAATTTATACTGTTTATTGGCTAATTTGCTAATAAATAATTATTAGTTAATTTGGTAATTAATTTTTATACATAAATTAATTAATGTCAAGAATATTATTATTAGGATATTATTGTGAAAGTAATAAAAATATAAGGGCAAGAACATAAAATATTAACAAGAGGGATATATTGAGGTATTTTTTAAAACATAGGGACTAAATGAATGCAATTAATAGTAACTATCATGTGATCTCGATAATCATTTTGATTTGTCAGAATGTCTTGCGTAAGCCATTCAAATATATGTTGATTTTGATTTATCAACATTTCACATTTCTCTTTAGCTTTGTTATGGACACCACCAACATCTCTCATATGTTCAAATTTTTCAAGCTTCCTCCAATTTCTAAAGCCTTTACCAACAAACGAAACACCGCCCCTTCTATTACCCATATCTTCTTTAAAAAGATAACAAAAAAGACAAAATGCCGCATCTTGTTCTATGCTATATATTCTAGCCAAGGTGCTAATTTCCCAAACCAAGTAGAACCAAACTGCCTTTTTTCAGTTTTCAAAATCTAAAAGTTTGAAGTTGTGATTTTTAGGTTGAACAAGACCTTTCTATAAGTATGCTCTTCGAACTTGATCTTGAATATTAGGAATGTAACAAAGAGATTCAAGTACGTAAACTAGGATGTATAGGAAAATCTTATAAACTGAATTCTACATCTTGACTTGAGCTGTACTTTGCTATCTTTGTACAAGGTTTTGATTGTGACTTTCTTAATTAATATTTCTCCATAATTGTAACAAATAAGCAAATCAATTAATTGTGAGAGAGTTTAAAAGAGAAACCGAAGACGTTCACCACATCAAAATTAAAAAAAAAAAAAAAAAGAAAGCAATTTACAAAATATTACTTTTGTAGACCCACTTACCCACTGACCCGTCTCTCACATAGCATTATTATTTTATTTTTTATTATAATCAATAGACAATAAGTTAAAGTTGAGAAAATTATTCAATAAGTAAAACATTAATCAATTCAAAAATTGGAATAATGATACCACATTCATTTTTTTTTTGGATTCAAAGTTTTATATAAAAATAAATAATTGATATTTTAGTTATTTGTAAAATTTAGCGGGGACTTCATGCTAAATCAATAAAAAATATCAAAATGAAATTAAAATTTTTTTAAAGTCAAGCAGGGGGTTCAACCCTGCTAGCTCCATAGTGGCACTGCCACTGACCAGAGATATAATATCATTTTGGGCAATGCCGAGTTTGTCCATGTAACTAAAAGTCCTTTAATTTAATAGTATCTACTAAATGCTATGAATATGATACATAACATACAAAAAGTACTCTGTAATAATCTCTTATTACTTTGAAAAAATGCTACTATTCTATAATATAAAATATTTGGCAAATATTAGCATATTATATTTAGAGCCTTAATCGTTGGTAACAAACTGAAATTGCTATTAGTTTGTCTTTTGTAACATTTTAAAGATGCAAGTGCTGTAATGCCAATAACATTTTATAGCTAATAAAAAATGCTACCAAAACATTTATACCTAACATTTAAAAATTTAAATTCAAAATTTTTAATTCCCAATGTTTTTTAATGTTATCTAGATGTAACAATGAATTAACAATAAAAGCTTACAATTCATCGTTCAAGTAACACAATTGATAAACATCCATTATCATATAATAACTATTTGAGTGAAAAAAAAAAAATCTATTGTTTTGTCTTCAAGTTGACTTTTAATACTTCGGCAACTTCAAAACCTTAATTATGAATTAAAATAAAAAGTTTAATTATATTTTGTTAATGGATAAATCAATGATAACTCTAAAAGTATGTCAAAACGGTAAAATAATTTACTAAAATCTAGTTAATACAATTTTTAAAGTTTTCCTTGGGGAAAAACTTCGTGTCATAATTACATATGCTAAAAAAAAAATTAGAGCTAGCAAAATTTAACACGACCCAATTATCCGACACAAATAGGGCACGAATAAATGGGTATAGGTCGTCAAATTTAACACAATTATTAAATGAACCGGGTTCGGGTTGACATGATTTTTTTCGGTGTCGGGTTAGGGTTAAAATTCTTGACTCATTTACCCGAATAATGACACAATTATATTTTCTATTTTAAATTAATTTTTAGGCTCTTGTCATTAAAAAACAAATATTGGACATGATTATCTCTTTTTAATTTTTTTAATAGAAGACAGATATATACACAATGTTTTATTTATAAAATTTTATATAAATTTAAAATTTTAATAGTGTAAGTGTGTAAAATATTGATACACATGTATATTTTATGATATCGATTTATAATATTATTTATACACATATAATTTAAACTTTAAATAGTATAAATGTGTAATAGTTTGGGGGTGTGTGTATAACATTTGTTAAATATATAGATATTAAATGGGTTATTGGGTAACCCGTTTATTTTCCGTGTCGGGTTTGAGTCTTAATATTTTGACACGATTATTAATTGAGTTGTGTTTGGGTCGACCTAAATTTGACAAGACACGAAGCTGGCACCACACAAACATGACCCGATAACCTGTTTTGCCAGCTATAAAAAAAAATGACACACACACATACACACATATATCAATTTTGATTTCTGAAAAAGAATTTCATAAAGATCACCTATGCTATGTTTACTTACTGAAGTGAGAGTGATGAGTATAGATTTCTCACACTCCAGTGTTTACTTGTATATTTTTAAGGGGAGTATGATTTCCACTCCTATGGGGGTGTGAATTTCCACTCCTATGGGGGTGTGAATTTCCACTCCTACCTCTTCCTTTTTTATCCTTTTATTAAATTTAATATAAATATATTTAATAAAATAAAATAACTAATATCATATTTATTTAAATAATATTATTATATTATTTTATAAGTTACATTTATTAGAAATAATAATATTAAATTTATTTAAAAATAATAGTATTATATTTATTTAATATTAATAATAAATAATTTCTTCGAAAATATTATTTTTTACTATATTATTAATAATAATGTTTTATTTGTGTTGCTCTTATCAATAATTTTTAATTTACATAATTAAAATTAAAATTAATAAAAAATTGTGATTTATATAATTGAGAACATTAATAATTATTATTAATTTATAAATATAATAAATAAATATTTTATTTTTCAAATATATTTTTTCATTAATTTTTAAATAAAATCTAGAATTCTTTAAATAAGGGTAAAACTGTAATTTAAAACTATTTACTCCTAATCCAAGATACAGTAAACACAAAATTAGATTCTGATTTCGATTCCATACTCCTATTTTAGTGTAAGTAAATAACTTACTCCCACTCCCACTCCCACTCCCATGTCATACTTCCAATCCCATAATTTCTGCTCCTTAAGATTCCCATTGCAATCCAAAATGTAAATACTACCTTAATTTAGTTGAGTTCAATGGCTTGATAGTGAACTTAAATTTTCAAAAAAAATGGATTGCCTACTAATTCTTAATCGCAGAAGCTGTTTTCTCCAATTCATTTTTGCCTTAGGCCCAGTTTGGTAATGCTGCCCAGTTTGGTAATGCTGTAATTTTTAAAATAATCACTATTCGTTTCAATGTATAAATAATCAGCTGTGAAGGAAATAAGTTAAACATTTGGTAAAAAATTATTTTTTAAATGTAGTCGTATGTGTTTGATAAATTTTATTGTTAAATTGCTGTAAAAATGTATACTACCGAATTAGACATAATATTAAATAAAATTTATTTACATATTTATAAAAATGTGTATAAAATATTTTTTTTATTGTGTATTTATAATAATTGGTAATTAAAATGAATATTTTGTATTATTAATTTTATTTTATATTAATAATCTTTTAAAAGTTAACGATTTTGTTTCTTAATTAATAAGAATAATTTTAAATTTTTATAATATAACTGGAGTTGTATTAAGTACAAAATTAATTATCAAAATCAGATTTTGGAAAACTATTCCTTCATTTTCAAAATTTTGCTGAAAAATAGAGTCATTTTCCAAAAAATAATTTTTAAAAAATTTATCAAAAATAAAATAACTTTTAACTTTTCAAAATTACTTGTGATCCTCCAAAAAATAATTCTACCTTTAGTCCAAGAAGACTTTTCATTTCATTTGAACATCCTGTATCTAACTCTCATGCGACAACAACGTGGAGCTTAAAGATTAGACAAATCAACACAAATATTCGCTTCAACCAAGACTTTACAAGAAAAATTTATTGATACGTAGAGAAAAAGTCCCCAATCTCCAGACTAAACGATCATGGAACGTTTCTAATTTTGTTTAAGCTACAAAAATTGATCAATATACTCACAGACATTGCCGTAGAGTTAATACATAACCAAACCAATATTAGAGAGACGTACAAAAATAGCACAAAATATACCTAAAATTATTAAATAATCCAAACTTGAGCAATGAGCTTACAATAAACCAAAGTTATCCATGAAAAATATTAGCAAGAAAAATGATCATTGTTTTGGATTTTCCTAACCCTTAAATGTCATCTTGAAGCTCACGCGACAATAAGCTTATATTTGGTTTAAGAAACTTATTAGCACTTGCAACGAACTCAAATTGGCTAGAGCTGGCACATAAATATATTTCTCTCAACAATAATTGTACATGAAAAACAAAAGCATAATACTTGAATGAAAGCTATGAGGTAATAGTAACAGTGATGATGGAGAACATTACAAACACTCGTAAAAAGAAATATGTAATTTCATTAAAGGAAAAGGTCAAAAAATGTACACTATGAAAACACTGGCAAAATTTTTATGTTAGCAACACTAACATAAGCATCTTGCAAAAGCCTTTTTTTTTTTAAATTATTCTTTGTCTTGTGCTTTGGGCATTTTGTCTTTAAATATCACTGTACTCAAAACTCCAAAGAAATTTAAGACTGTCCAACTTAGCAAACTTTAAATTTGAAGAAATGTCATCTACATCCTCAAAGTTTGATGAAATAGTCCAATTATGATTCTCTTAGTTTCAGAAATGCTCACTGACACCCTATTCCTTTAGCTTCTGCTGTTCGATTGGATGGATTAAATGGTACTTTGGTACTCTACTTTTCATTGACTAATGACTTAAAAATGTTTTGACTAGTGTGCTGTATCAAATTCATTATTACAACCCAGCATCAGCAGTTAAAAAATAAGTGGACAACATAAAATTATCAAATAAAACACATGCCTTTGTCATTTGGATTTGCATTATGAAGAAAATTAAGATCTATTACAAATAAATGTAGGGAATTTTAAAACTCTTAAACTAATTAATTAATCAACTTAATTAATTAAATTCCTTAACATAGAAAAATCTAAGAAAATTTGCTATATAATTAACCTAATTAAATTAAATACAAAATTAATAAACTAAATTAATTTTCTGAAAACACTGTTTCCAGTTACTGTTTACGGTTATTGCTCATCCGCATAAAAAATATTAATTTTTCAAAACGCAATGAAATTGTAGAAATAAAATGATTCGGAGATTTTTACGTGGTTTGGATTAATCAATCCTACATTCATGAGACCACGCTCAGATGAAAAATAATTTATTAAGTTGAAATGTTACAACCTATGGATTTACCAAACTTAAGATTCTCACTTACAGTTTATCACCACACAGTTTACTCAACCTTGGACTAAATCTACTTTTTTTGAATAACTGCTACCTCTCTTGATCCACGATCCTCAAGTTATTTCACAAAGTGATCAATGACAATTCCTCAATTCTTCAATGTCTAGTGATCTAAGATCTATATAGACTCTCCACAGTGATGAAAAAAATAGTCTCGTTACAAGACTTTGAATAAAAAAAAAAAAAGAAAACAAATCAACACAGCATTATGCACTAAATCCAAATTCTCTAAGGAGGAGGCCGAATTTTACTTCTCTACTTTATGCTCTGTGTCGTGCATCTTCAATTGTAAAATACCTCTCTTTATATAGGCACTAGGGTTTCACAAAAATTGCAAGTCTTAAAAGACTTTAATTCTTTCAAAATAAGAGTTTCTTTCCTCTTATAGTTCATATGAATATGAATAGAAATAAATATGATATTCTTCCCTTACTTATTTCCTAAGAAATAATTATAGAATTTAATAAACTTCCTGTTTGAGCCAACTTCTTGCTCTAAATAAATCTTACGTGTTAATTATAGAATCTCGTCATTAATTGACTTAGTAAATTAGACATATAATAAACTAGGAAGCAAATATTCCTAATAAATTAGAATTTCACTAAATTAGAGAATTAATAAATTAATCTCTATTACAAGATATGCAATAAATAAAATTTCAATTTAACTAAATTTGCCATAAGATGCCAATTTCATAAATAATGGACTTCACAATATCCATCTTTGGCATTTTTATGACAAAAGCAACCCAGCACAAGTCTTCAATGAAATCTTGGTGCTAAAACATAAATCTAAAATAAGCACAAACAACAACAAAAAAACTAACCAAAATAATTGGCAATTAGCATATTAGTTTATCAACTAAATCACGGCAAGAATTAAAATAAAATACTGATTTTATTAATCAATAAATTGTAAGGCAACATTAAGCAAAAAATCAAGAGCAATAAAAAGATAAACTCCCTCTAAGAACTAGAAATCCAATATAAAAATTCTCTCTAGAAATTGAAATACTATTACTACTCCCCCTAACTTGTTGCATCATGTAATTGAATACTTGAAGCGAATAATTACTCCCCCTCTTAGCCAAAACTAAAGATTGCAAAAGGGAAGAAGTTTGGCACGCAATTCGCCTAATCGAGTAGTGAAGGTGGCAATATCATGACCTTGTTTTAAAATCTCAACCTCAAGATTGACAAGATAGGAAGCAAAATAATTAGAAGCATATTCAACAGGATCAAGATAAGGAATATGATTAAATGGAGGAGAAGAGCGAACAGAGGCTGTAATACAGTTGGGAAGAAGGAACAATGGTAGCAGTGGTGGTGATACTAGTGTCAAAGGTGGAAGATCCAGAGTTAAAACTATCTTCACTGGGATCACTTTCTATAGAGTCATTGTCGCTTGAATGCATGGCTTCTTTAGGAGGTACTTGTCCAAATTTGGGACCAGAATCCTTGTCATCTTTAAGAATATGAATCTCATGAGGTTGTCCACAACATGGAGAACAGTAGGGTGGAAGAGTGCGACAACGCTTGAAATTAGGTTGAGCATGAGAGCTCTCACCTTGCTTAAGCTTAGAGAGAGTTGGAGCCATGAAAAAGGAATAATAAAAACAAGAAAATTAAGCAAGAAGAAGTAATGACTCTGGACTAGCCAAAATAAGTTTCTTTTATACCTTTTATAAGTAGAGGTCTTGATTATTTGTTATTGATTATTTCTTGAAATAGACTCTAGATTTGAGTTCAATAATATCTTCAATTGTCAAAGCTCTATGTGAGTCTTTAAGTTTAGTTAATTATCAGCAATCAACGGAATCAACGAGTCTTAACCCCCAGGTTAATGGTATTCCTTGAATCATGTGAATTTAGATAGTTCTTTTATTCCAGTATTCTCAAGAATCAATAGAATATTTAAATGTTAAATTTCTACTACATCAAAAAGATAGAAGAAGTTGCAATAGAATAACAAGCAAGCACAATGTTGGAGCACTTTAGTTACGTGTTGCATTCCTATTTTGTTGATTAAGTACGCTGCCTAGAACTGTTCTGGTTGAATTGCTTTCACCGCTAGGATTAGTCGACTACTGAATGATTATGATGTTGGAAAATAATCTTTTGGTGAAAACAATCACCTAAAATCCCAAAGAACATTCATGTTGTATATATAAGAATCAATAATCAAATATGCAGAAGCATACCTAAATTCATAATAACCAGTTGCCTACAAAGCCACGTAGTTTGCGTTCGAGATTAACACGTTATCCTAGAAAATTCTTTAATCTTCTCTCTGCACCTTTTTTTATGATGGAATATTAGAAGAGAAAATAATGTGTGATCTAAGGACTATAACCGCTTAAATAGATAATATTTCTGTTATCATTAAGTATTTCTATTTTAGCCCATCATAAAAAAAAATTATCATTAAATTTCTACACATTAAAAGCCCAAACCCTATTTAGTACGTTAAGCCCAAATTATCGAAAACCTTAATAAATCACTTTTAATTAGGCTTGACCTTATATGATAGTATTAAACGTTGGATTAAGGATCTAACAATCTCCTACTTGGGCTATATACATAACCTTATAATCATGCTTTGCAAAAATAACTGTATAAGCTCAATCTTGTTGTCATTACCATCTATAACTAAGTCGGTCCATCAATCGTACCAAAACTAGGATCAAAGTGGCCTTTGTTACAACTGTCGTAACCCGACCCACCAATAGTCATTATGCCAATATAACTAAATAACATAGATCATGACGTGGATGTGTAACATGAAAATTTCATGCAATGTGATCTTAAATATGCCTATTTCTAACTAGTTCATCTTAAATCGTAGTGAGATTAAACCATATCAGAATGAGAGTGTGAATAAACAAAATTTTTTTTCCTGTAGAACATAACCTCAAATATCAGTAAACCAAAATGACTGAAAAATGTCTATAGCATAAATGTATCTATAATCACAAACTCCTACTAAAACTAAATATCCTTTAATGGCATAACATCGATATTATCAATGTACTCATGAAACACTTTAGGTTGCAATCCCTTAGTAAGTGGATCTACAATTATAGAGTTTATGCCGATGTACCTTATAGATAACTGTCCACCCTAAACTCTTTTTTTAACAACTAGGAACTTGATATTTATATGTTTTGACTTTGTGGAGCTCTTATTGTTATTGGAGTATAGCAATGCTAACTTATCGTCAAAAAATAAACTTGAATGGTCTTTCAATAATCTAATATGTGTAACCCCATAAAAAAATTTCGTAGCCATACTCAGTGATAGGACGTCTTATAACATGCTATAAACCATACTGTCATCGTAGAAGAATGTATAAAAGACTGTTTAGCACTCTTCCAAGAGATAGCACCTAGAGTTAGTAGATAAATATAACCCGACGTGAATTTCGTACTATCTTAGCATCCAAGAAAATTGGAGTCGGTATATTGTTATGTAAATTTTATTATACTTGCAAGCGCACGAATCTACTATAGTATAGATTTATGGTGATGAGTGTCGATCCTATAAGAAGCTAAATTCATGATTAATTTTCTAAATGTGTATATAAATTGGCTGCAGATAATTTTTTAGTAGTATTAAGATTTAAAATAAAAAATAGCGGAAATAAATTAAGGATGAAAATAATTCAAATAAAATACTTGAGTCTCCGAATTCATACTGAACACTTCACCATGAGCTTAATATTCTATTTTAGTTCCAATGAATTTATGAGGAGGTATTTCCACTCCTCATAAGCCTCACTTTAATAAATATGGTATCAACCGCTCAACGTGCCAGATGATAATAATTCTTCTGTCGACAAGGTGACAAGATTGTCCACTAAATAATTTAAATACACTCTTTCTCAATACTAAGTCAAGACGACCCACAAATACTAGAGGAAAATATCTTTCTAATAAATTTGGTATAAAGTATTTATTGTGCTTGAAAGTAATGATCTTTTACTAGGGAGCCGATATACCGTGCAAAATTTAGATAAAATACACTGCATGTAGACAATGAGTCAAAACAGAGAGAAAAAGAAAATAAACATACCAAATTAAGCCGATGGATCATGTTGAGACTTCATCTTTAACCCAAGCTTGAAATTAAATTAGCCACTTATAATTGAACTAGGGGTAAAATGATAATTTAATTAAAATATGTAGAAAATACAAGATGGATGAAAATTATTGAAAATAGAGCTCAAATTTAGATATAGAGCTGTCCAATAAAAGGGGAAGCCCCCCTCTTTGTACACACAATAAGTAAATCATGGCCATTGGATGAAAACAATTTGGATGTTTATGATTGTGCCACGTGGCAAGATATAATTGGTTGGAACATATCATTAGGTCTAATAACATGCTGCCACATCATCGGTTAATGCCATATCAGCATTTTTCGATCTAATAAGATATTGGCACGTCATCGAGCAACACCACATTAGCATTTTTCGGTCCAAAAAGATACTGCCATGTCATCTGGTCAATGCCACGTCGCTAGGCCCCACCAAAATTTCATAATTATAATTTTATCTTTTATACCCTTTCTAAGGTTTTTAGTTGTTCTGAGCTAAAAAATAATATCTGTTTTACTGTCCGACTTCTCATTGATCGCGAAATGACCAAAATATCTCTAAAACATATAAAATATTCAAATTATGACAAAACACATACAATTAAAGTTTAAAGGACTTAAATACATAAAAGTAGAAATGTTAGTGAGGCTTGCAATCTCCAGCACTCAACACACCCGCCAACTAGCTTATTGTTAGTCCCTAGCAAATTAAGCTAATATCAACAAAACCCAAATTGAATTTTTTTTTTTTTTTGGTTTAGGGCAATTATGTTTGCTTCTTTAATCAGATTAATGACAATAATAAAATAAAAGTATAAGTATCATCTCTATCCTCAAAAGTATCACTCCCATATCAACCATTTACACAGATGAGTCGGGTAAACTCGACTCATGGAAAATTGATTAATTATCAAAGTTACATTAATCAAGCCATTTTTAAGAATAGCATGCCAAACCCCAAAATCTCACAAACAAGAATGACACACTCACAAAAAAATAGTTCCAATAAAAATAGTCACTCCAAAGAATGGTAGATAGCGAGAAAATAATAGAAAAACCGTATCACACACTCTCATCAAGATGAAGGAATAATATATATAGCTTAGAAAAGAATATGATCTCAAGTCAAATAAATTATTAGTCAAATCAATATTATTTGTATGTACTGTCTCTTGTTCTCTTTTTTTTTTCTCTCTCTTTTCTTTTTTAATGAATCACCATATCTTTTAGTCCATATTACTAGCTTCTACTTCAAATTATAGTTTCTTAAAATAAAAAAGAACTTTTATTAGGGCGTAACGTAGGCTAGGAAAATGACTAATAAAGAAAAGATAACAAGAAGAACAAAACATATGTTTTTGAAAAAATAGAGATCTTTTGGAAATTGAAATGTGCTTTTATTTATTTATTTATTTCTCTTTTTTCTTATTTTCTTCTTTTTTATTATCATTATATATATAGTGCACCATTTTTCTGAAAAAGAAGATTCCTCTATATTTTTCTCAAACATAAATGGGTGATGGAAAACATAAGATATAGGGTAAGACTCAAAATTAGAGTGGGATAGGATAATAAGTTAACAAAAGTTTTTTTCCTTATTTTTTAATAGGTTCAAAATGGATAACTATGGATACTTCACAATAGAAATGGATAGAAAAGGCTCAAACGGATCAAAGATGGCATTTCTGTCATTTTATAGGGCTCTAAATAGTCTTTTATATCTATTAGTTCTATGGACTTTCAAATGTAGCAACACACAATTTTTTTTTATTGGTCAACTTAAAAGAAAGAGATAGAGATCATGTATAAAATAATAAACTATTAAGCTATGAAAAAGGGGTTGCTCTCCAAGAAAAATAATAGGCTCAAAAACTCATTTGGAATTTATTATAACATATACATTCCTTCAAATAACTCAATTAGTTTCACTTATCAAATTTCTCAATTCACACTTATCATCATCATCAATATGCAAAGTGGCAAATACTAAAATTCAGGGCCAAAGATAATACGAATACTAAAATTTAGAAGTTATCATGTTGTCCAATCTCAAGAGATCACACAAAATGCCTTATTTTTTATTTTTATTTCTTTAAGTTTTTAACTAAACTCTAAGACTAAGAAGATGCATTTCTAGAGTAACTAAACTTCATATTTAGCCATTTTCGACTCAAAAATTCATAAATGATTAGTAAAAACATCACCAGGACTGAAGTTGCATTTTTCTGTATATAGCCATCTTTTGAAAAGATGTGTTTATGTCTGAAGCCATCTTTGACTCAAAAAATAAAAATAAAAAGAGTTAGTAAGAATATAAGAACACGACTACTATTTATTCTACAATTGTCAACTATTCCTTCCCTCTAACTAGAACGAGACATTGTCTTTAATGTCTTGAAGGAAAGAAGTAGAGTTTAAAAGACATCACCTGAACATTACAAAAGAAAATATTTACAAATGGAGAGCTAAATCTAATTTGTGCTTCTTACTACTACTGCTACCATCATCAACTGACTAATCCAACATAAGAGTCATAGGATCTAGCTCTGGTATGTAAGCTTCTAAAAGTTAAGTAACCCATTAGTGGTAAGAGCATAAATAAAGAGTTTTTTCACTGTAAATTAAATGAAATGATTCTTGATTGCATGGTTAATAAATGACATCAAGACATCATAAAAGTTATTCATATTTAGCAAACTGATAGGTTTTTGATGAAGTTTCACATGGGGCCAAAAAGTAAATGTAATTAGTGTCTCTAGAGTTGCAAGATCTCCTAGCAAGAAATGAAAGCATTAGTATGTTTTAGCATTTCGGTTATTCTTTCTTGCATACTTGAAATAGCTAACTCTTCTCCAATTGGTAGGCTGGCCAAGCATCCCAGAGGTTTTAAGGCTTTTGGGATGATGCCTAGCACTTGGCTTTCTCCAATAAAAGCAACTTTTGAGACTAACTTTGTTGACCCTCGATCACCTCTTTCATACACTAGGTGTAATTTTTTTTTTCCTATGACACGAACAAGATCTATAGCTGCCATTACGAACTCTTTATATTTTCCATAGTGAAAACTAGAAAGCACACAAACGTTTTTGAGTTTTCTACTCGAAGTTGCTGCCATTGGTACAATTCTCAAAAGCTATTTGCGAGTAATTTTAAAAAGAAGCTCGTATTTAAAGATCCTAGTGACAAACATAATGATATATAGCTGTATTTGGGGCAATGTGTTTGTCAAATGACGTGTAAAGCTCATGGCTCAATAGTTAAAAGCATATAGTAAAAAGAAACAAAAAATGATTAGATATAAAATCACATTATTAAAAGTAATAATGCAAACGTTCAAACAACAGTAAAATACACAGATATGTACTGGTAGTTGTGATTGTGACTCATATCCTACTCTAGTTTTATGTCTAGAAATGGCTTGAATGCTCTGTATGGGTTGAGGATAAGCTTCGCATCCCGTTTTCTTATAAATTGGCAAACAAGGTCGTTTATAGTTAGATTCCCTAGATTATATTGTGCATGTTCTTTCTAGAACAATAGCTCTCTGTAAGTATCCACTAGGATGCCTTTCAAGAGTCAAAAGGATGTCATCTAATGACTCTTTATTCGAGCCATCCCTAATGAATTAAATCTTGTCTTTCCTGTTATCAAACACCATTCCCAAAGATTTACATGGATATCTTTTGCATTCCATTCAAGCACCCTTATAACAAGAAACCCCGAGTCCTTTAGTTCTTCGTTTTCATGAATAATTTTCTTTCTTGCAACTGAGCATGTAGGCAATAAATTTGGAGGTAACTCTCCTACTAATCATACGTTTGCTTCAATTAACCAATAGAGGCCAACAGGAATGTTATGTCCCATAAGTGGTCACAAGTGTTCAGACTGACCTTTGTAGATTGTGAGGAGTGCATTTTGAGGGAGAGAGGGAAATCGCTCGTGAAGCTTTGCAAAAATTTCATTCCTATCTATACCTTGGTTAGAGAATATCAGTTATTGTGGGAAACTGATCGAACCAACTTTAATAGTCATGGAGTACTGTTATCTACCACTTAACTAGGGTAACAAATGACAACAAACCAAACAAAAGAATCAATCTAGCAAAAACAAGAGACACATGAAAGTAAACAACAAAATAAAAACACACAATATAAAAAGTATGATGTTAACTCATCGTCGTTCCTTTATAAAGTTTGCCTTAAGTTCTCATTAGATATCATAGATACCATCTTTTATTGTCCTGAGTTGTGTTTCTAGCTCTTCGAAATGAGAAAGATGTGATTTAGAAACTTGGAGCAAACCACTTAGATGACGCTTCACATGTAGAAATTTCGTAAGGCGGTTAAACAGGATTCGTCTCATTGAGGTACTTATGACATAAAATACACATGATGAGAGATAATACAACATACTTTAGTAAAAAATAAATAATTTCAATCAACAAAAGAATAGTAAAACAGAATGACGAAGAGTTAATTCACAGAAAAAAATGAAAAAAAACTCAATCCAAACTTCACTCAATTTCATTTTGGTGTCTTCTTCATGTGGTTGATACTTTAGATAAAGCTTTAATTTTTGACCATTAACTTTAAGAGTGACACTATTCCTTAGATTCTTAATTTCAGTGGCTTCATTTGAAAAAACAGTGTGAACAACAAATTGACCATACCATCGAGAGCGTAATTTACTTAAGAATAGATGCAATCAAGAATTAAATAAAAGCATTTTCTAACCTGGTGTAAAAGATTTTCTCATAATGTGTTTGTCATGAAAGGCTTTCATCTGCTTTTTGTAATACTTAGCATTTTTATTGTTGCGAATTTCCTCAGGTTTTGCCAACTATAATCTCATTTTTGAACCACAAATGGGGTAAATGTATTTGCATTCTTTTGTTTGTCGTCAAGGAAGGATGGGATGATGTTTGACAATGTGTTTTCTTCTCCCGAGAATGCGTACTCCAAAGTGTCAGGTAACGGTTTGAGCTCAAGCTTTGGTGATGATTCCGACGATGAGATGATATTTTTCTCCGATGGTGCCAGTTCCTCTATCTTTGGCTTTCATTTATTGGTATTCATTGATGGTGATGAATTGAGTAATGCCTTGCCCTCTTTAATTGATCTGTCAATATCAAAATTCAAACCAAAGTGAGTTAAACATGTTTATAAGAGGTCATCATTGAGGTTAAAAGGAAAAATATGATCAACTGATTCTTTAATCAAATCCACATCAACGATTCCATCATCTTTATCAGGAGGTTTGGCAATGTTAAAGATATTTAGCTCTGTAGTCATATTACTAAAGGACAACTACATATTTACAATCTTGCACTGAATGTATGCATCAGTAATTGTCAAGAAAGGTTGTCCTAAAATAATGGGGATGTGTTTCTTTGAATCCTGGACTGTTTGAGTGACAATTACAATAAAATCAATAGGAAAATAAAATTTATCTATCTAGATAAGCATGTCCTCCATAATACCATAAAGTATTTTCATGGATCGATTTATAAGCTGCAACACAACAGGTGTTGAGTGTAAATTTTGCAATTCAGGTTTCATAAATACTGAGTAAGGTAAAAGATTCACACTAACTTTTAAGTCAAATAAAGCATTCCCAAATGTATGGTTTCCTATATTACATAAGATAATGGAGGAGCTTAGTTCTTTGTATTTTGAAGGAATTTTATGTAGTGTAGAACTAATGTTCTCTATTAGCAAGGTATTTTTTTTAACAGAAATATTTCTCTTTTTAATGCAAAGGTCTTTAAGAAATTTAGTATAAGAGGGTATTTGTTTTAGTGCAAGTTAGGTTTCAAGTTTAATATAATTTTATTGTTTAATATTGAATTAAGCAGTAGAAATTACATTTGTCACTGATAAAAATTTAGTAACAACCGTGCGGCATTGGATAATTATTTATTGGGTTGTGATATTTTTACTCCATAAATTCTGTAAATCCACCTTGTTTCTAAGAAATAATTACAAAAAATTCATGTTATTTTTAAAAGTCAAATAAAGGAGGATTCTAAAGTATTAAATAATTAAATCTATCCTAATTTAGTTTTTATGATATCTTAATTTAATTTTTTGTGATTTAGATTTTTTTATTATATTTAACTACTAAAATTGCTTTAACTTATAATTAAATTAACTATTTTACCTTTAAATATAAAAATACCAAAACTTTACTTTAACTTCAATATTTTTTTTAATCAAAATTAATTGTTTGTAAATGGTCAATTCTACTTTATTGGTATGATTATTAACTTTTAATTAAATTAACATAATATCTTTATAAGACAATACTTATATAAATTATTAGGTTGTCAAAATTATGTGTTTTACATATAAAATAGTAAATATTATTAGATTCCATTTATATGTAGATATAAATATCTTAAAATTAGATAAAAAAAATTAAACAAGTAAATTTTAAAAAATTTCTGAAATTAATAAAATTTTAAACTTTTGATATTTAACAAATAACCCCTATCTGTCCAGGCGATAATATCACCGGTTAGCACCAAAATCTTGAGATTTTTTATATTTTGTATTTGCAATATATATACTAGAAATTCAAACGAAAAACAAGTGGAAACTTGTTAAAAAATAAATTTGAAAAACAATTGGTAAGTGAAAACGTTTCTTCCTTCCTCAAAATTTATAGAACCCCGAAAACCGAGAACCCGAGAGTGAAGTAGCTAACTGTAAACAGAAAATGGGAAAGAAGAAGAAGAACCAATCATCGTCGTCATCGTCCACAACGGATCTCCTACAAACCCTAGGAGACTTCACGAGCAAAGAGAACTGGGACAAGTTCTTCACAATCCGCGGCACCGGCGACTCCTTCGAGTGGTACGCTGAGTGGCCTCAGCTGCGCGACTCGCTTATTTCTCTTATCGGAGCTCCAACTTCATCGCCGCCTCCGCAGATTTTGGTCCCGGGTTGCGGCAATTCCCGCCTCTCTGAGCACTTATACGACGCCGGATTTCATGGCATTACGAATGTTGATTTCTCTAAAGTTGTCATTTCCGACATGTTGCGTCGCAATGTGCGCGACCGGCCCGACATGCGATGGCGGGTCATGGACATGACTAGCATGCAGGTGTTAATTAATTTATTTGATTTAGTTTTTTGGAAAAGTTCTTCAAGAGCATTTTTCTGAACTACGAGTGCTTTTGATATTAGCATGTAATAGACATTTTGATGTGCTTTGCCGGAAAAATCAGTTGATAGGTGCTTTGATCAAAAGTGGTTAAGAGAAAACTCCCAGACATATACCCTTCATAAGCAATTTCCAAAAGCCACTTTTAGCTTCCATGATTAAAGTGGTTTAACTTAAAAATTCTTTTTTTTTAATGAAAATACTTATTTTTGTTGGTTTCTGCTGAATTGCAGTAGTTGATAGTGTGGTTTTTGTTGATGGGATTAGAGACTAATCTGTTAGAACATCTTTTATGTAGAGGAGTGGGTTCTAGTTTTTTCGATTTTTATAAAATCTTAGGGTGGTACATGTGGTTAGGGGTTCACTCTAGGATTGGGGAAAGATTTGGTTTATATAAGAAAGAACTGAAGATGTTGTATGGATGAAAAGAAATTGAAAAGGTTTATGGAACAATAAGAAGTGTAATTTTTCAGATGGGGAGAGCACAATTGGTGTTATTAAAGTGTGTTTACTGCAAAATGTTGTTAGTGCTTGCTAGTTGATTTTTGCAACCTGTGTATCTTCATTAATGATTCTTCATGTGATTGATGCTTCAAATTTGTTGACAATGTGGGTGTTAATATGATTTTCTTTCTCCAATTTTTAACACTTCTGCCAGTTCATGGATGAGACTTTCGATGTTGTTCTTGATAAAGGTGGATTGGATGCCTTGATGGAGCCAGAGCTTGGCCATAAGCTGGGGAATCAATATTTATCAGAGGTGGACTTTTAATCGAGCATATTTTTACCATCTTTTTCTATTTGGTTCAATAGTCAATGAAAATTGATATTCTTGTTGGATTCACATAAGTGGGATTGCATTATCAGGTGAAAAGGCTTCTGAAATCTGGAGGGAAGTTTATATGTCTCACGCTGGCTGAGTCTCATGTTCTAGGTATTGTTGTCCTCAATTTATTTAATCAACTTAAGTGAACATGATTATTTTTCTACACTCCATCAATTTCATGCTTATCTAATTGACTACTTGTTATCTGTTTATGGTTACGCCTTTGATTACTTGTTTGTACCTGTTTTGAGGTGGATAATTGGATCTTAATTACTCTCTCTTTCAGGTTTGCTTTTCTCTAAGTTCCGGTTTGGGTGGAAAATGAGTGTTCATGCCATACCTCAAAAATCATCTAGTGCGCCTAGTCTTCAAACCTTTATGGTGGTTGCAGATAAAGAAAATTCTTCTGTAGTGCTCCAAATAACATCATCGTTTGATCATTCTTCTCTTGATTGTAACAAAAATCAGGTAGAATATCTGTCTTCCATGTCCCCAGTGATGGATAATTTGATGAAGTATTTGATAAGGATGATGCACATAATAAATGTTCACAGAGTACATGCAGGATGCGTTTTTGTAATCCTTATTCTGTTCCTCAACGTAATCTCTATTGTTTGGTATTGAGATTGTTAATATTTTTTATGTATTTTTGTGTTTTCAGGCTTTTGGTATTCATGAAGCCCTTGAAAATGAGAATCAAACTCGTAGAGAATACTCCAACGGCTCTGATATATTGTACTCTCTTGAAGATCTACGACTAGGGGCTAAAGGGGATCTGAAAAATCTAAGTCAAGGTTGTCGGTTTGAGCTTATGTTGGGTGGAGAAGGTGGCTCGTGGTTCCTTTACAAAGCTGTACTTCTTGATGCTCGGGAAGACTCTGGACCATTTCTATATAACTGTGGGGTTTTTATTGTGCCAAAGGTGTGCTATGTTTACTTATTTGGTTTCCATGTACTTCAGGGCACAAGCAGTTTTGCGCATTAAGAACATTAAAAAAAACTAATTGAATTTGAACTTTGATTGACAGTTAACCGGATTTTTCATTCCATTTTTGTTTCTTTTGATGAAACAATTATTAGAAACAGTAAAATTTTGTGCATAAGTTTTTGACTTGGATAGCAAATTCTGTTTCCTTTTATCAAACTACAACAGTAGAATCATTGTTGTTTGAAATTACATCTTGGGATTTTGCTCGAATGGTTAACGGGTCATTTGGTTTTGTCTAGATTTTGAGTTCTAACCTTGTTGAGAAGCAATAGGGTTTTAACAGTAGCTCAGGCTTTTAGATTTTGGGGAGTTTTATTGTCTTTAAATTGAAGTTTATTTTTTAGCTTCAAATATACTGGGGTTGATATACAATATTAAAAGATGTCACTTAAATATTTTCATTATAGGTTTATCTTAATTGTCTCATGACAGAAATCTTTTCATTTTAACCTGATCCTTCAGAGTTCAATTATAACTGTTTAAAACTTTATTTTGGTCTGACCGGAATGGGACATCATGTGCTGCCTCTGCTATTCCTGGCCGTCCTCTTTATTTGTTGGCAACAGAAAAATATTCTCTCTCCAAGTGAAACATCTATTTCTTCACATTAGGGAATTGATTTTGGTTCATTTGCATTTGTGCACACGGGCACAACTACAGATTGTATTACTGCTTAGTGATTGCATTGTCTTGCTTCAGTTTTTTGATGTATTTTTTTCCTCAACTTTTCGTGAGTTCAAAATTTGAGGGCTACTTGAATTCTTGTATTTGAAATGCATAACTGAATTTTAGATTTCAGACTCGGGCTCATGAATGGCTCTTCTCTTCAGAAGAAGGACAATGGCTGGTAGTTGAAAGCTCAAAGGCTGCACGTCTAATTATGGTACTTTGCAGGACAATCACATAAATTTGAAGATCTATTTTATTTTAAATTGCAACATCTGATAATAGTTTCTCCGATATTTGAAGGTTTTATTAGACACCAGCCATGCCAGTGCCAGCCTGGATGAAATCCAGGTAATATTTTTCTTTGGTGCGGCTACCTGTGAGATATTTCTGTTTTATGTGCTATTTATTATTAATAATCTTTTACTAAGTTTAATGCTTAATATATATTAATCTTTCAGAAGGACTTGTCGCCTCTAGTCAAACAGCTGGCGCCTGGGAAAGATGACCAAGGAGCTCAAATACCGTATGTTATTGTTATCCTTTGCGTATTTCTTAAAATTTCCTTGATAAAATCATCATTGGTGTTATATCACTGTATTACTGTTTCTTGTCAGAGCTAAAAGTTTAATGGTATTTGATGCAATTTAACGTTGTAGCTCCACCTTAGCTGCACTAGTGATTTGCTTAAGCCAGTAGTCCAGAAAACACTATTTTTATTCCTTTGATATATTTTTTGGGTCACTGTCATATTTTAGATTATGTGCTCACTGTAATTGTAAATCATGATGGAGGGAATAATTTCTTATCTTAAAAGATGCAATGTTTGGAAAAAAATTTCGCTTTTACGATGTATCTCTTACCTTAATCTGTATAATTTTGTTCTCAATTTGAAGATATTGTGTTCATGGAACTGTGTGCTTATACAAACAACATGCTTGACTTCCATTATTGCAAATATTGGCGCTGAAAATAACGTTGTTAATCCATTAATTGACTTAGATGCAGAGGTGTGAACTCAATGACGTGCATATAATTATGATATTATTGCATCTTCTACCACAAGAATAATTTCCCTCTTTCATTGTATTTTGATACTTAAAATTCTCTGTTATGATATGACATTTTAAGTGATAATCCATCATTTCTTGGTGGCATTCATGGTTGTTTTATGAATTGCAGCTTTAGCATTTTTTGTTTAATGAGCTCATTGCACCTGCAGGTTTATGATGGCTGGAGATGGGATAAAGCACCGGAATGTTGTTCACCAGGTCGATTCTCTCATAAATATGTTTCTTTTCTAGTGGTTTCATGATAATGTTAACACTGAATTTCAAGTTTTCTGCTATGCTTATTTAGAATTAAGATTATAGCTTGTTCAGCTGGACTGGGTACATGGCCTTAATTTATTTATTTGAAGTTGAGCGTGTTATAGTACATAAGTATGTCAAGATTCTGCATGTTCTGATCTTGTTTTCTTGGCTTTTATCGTTTGGATATTCTCTTAATGACATGCTAACTCCCAGTAGTTTTGAAGCAAGGATGTGGTTAGGTTCAATGGTAAACTTTTGTTGTGGTTGTATCCCATGACTGTGTTAAAGATTCTATAGGCTCCCAGATCTGCTTCATCTCCTTTGATTTGGCTGTCTAAAACTGTAACTGGTATAAAGTTTTTGGTCTGAAGTTTGATGTTAGTTGTTTAAAGGTCATTGTCATCCCATTGAGCTACTGCTGCTTAATTTTTCAGAATGGTCCACTGTTCCACTGAGTTACTATAAACAGGTTTCTTATGGTATTAAAAGTGCACAACAATCACGTACAATTGCCAAAAGTAAGTTTGATAAAGACTTATCCTTAAAAAATAGAGTTTGATAGGGACAGAAGCTACATGAAGAATTAGCAAAAGCAAGTTTGACAAGAAAGAAGCCACATGGAGTTTTCTTTGATGCTAAAATGTATTGTAGTTCCAAAATCTTGTTGGGGCATGTCCCAAGTCTCATGTAAAATAATAAAATGCACCTCAAGGTGCTACAGAGGAACTCACAGATCTTTTTGACCGCAGGATAGGCAATTGAGTGACAGAGCTAGCTTATTCATTATTGGAGGGAATGGTCTTTTTGACCGCAGGATAGGCAATTGAGTGACAGAGCTAGCTTATTCATTATTGGAGGGAATGGACCCTATATGGATTATTCTCGCTCCTGATTTTCCTTGGTTCATTTTAGCTTTTCATTTTAAATTCCAGGTGGTTTCCTCTTTGGAGGCCATAGCTATAGGTCTGGTTTCTCTCTGTCCTTTTATTTCTAAAAAAACTTTATTGCCTTTTAAGTTTGTTGACAACATATCATTTTTGAACATCTTCAGTGGCCCTTGAAATTCACTATTGAGTTTTCATGACTTGTGAGATGGCTGCCTGTTGCTATAATGGCTGTTTATAATTATTGACTTTTACCTTTGAATTTTTTGTTGGGATGTTTACTATATATCTGAATTGACAAAAGTGTTCCTGCTATGTACTTTCTCTAGGCCACATCTTCCCTAACTGGGCCAATTATTGTTGAAGATATAGTTTATGAAAATGTTGATCCTGAGGTCAGTCGCATATGGCCATCGGGAGATTTGAAATTCCGTCGCCTTGTTTTCCAAAGAACTCAGGGCCTGGTACAATCTGAAGCTCTGTTAACAAGGGATGGATTTTTTCATAGAACTGATGGGGAAACAGAGAGGAAGAAAGCTAGCTCATCTTCCAAATCCAAGCAAAAGGGGACCCAAAGACGAAGTGACGGTACTTATTCACATCTTTGACACTATTAATAGATTTTGACTCGGTGCAGATTGGTTTTGCTTTGTCTGTTTTACTTTATGTTTGGTAGATAACGGAAGCAATATTTGAGCCAAAGTGGTCATAATTCAATTTAAACCTTGCAAGAATTAAGCCGCCTTTGGTCATCTGCATTAGAACCTTAGGATCTTAGTCGATGTCTAGTGGAGGGGTCAGTTGGGCTTGGCTGGCCAAGGGACACAGCACCAGTGAGTACGTCATGCCAGGCTAACAGTTTTGGCATTTGGCATGAAGCATGGATTTTCCAAAAGCATGATTAATTTATTATTTTTTGTAGACAATTGGAAAAGAAAAATAGTGAAAAATGTAATTATAATTAATTGAAACTAATTAAAGGGAAGGCCGAGACCTGGCATGTCATCGCATGGCATGACAAGGCGTGGATGGTGTCATCATGGGCTGTGTCAGTCTATTTAAAAATATAGGTAGAGTGCAAATTAAGGAATGAAGTAAAATGGTCCTTATATTTTGTTCCCATTGACTTTCTAGTGTCAGTTGGGAATGAGATTCATCAATACTGATTTATCTTGATTCTGTCATACAGTATCACTGGCCACTGGTCAAATCCGTATGTTACAGTCGAGTCTTATATAAATCAAATTCAAATTCTTGGAAGGAAAACAATTTGCAATTCCGAATGAAATATGTTTTATATGAAACAAGAATACTGATGAATGAATGATTCTTGTTCATACTTTCTCATGAACTTAGACAGAATATATACACTTAGAAAGCCATGGCAATCAAAGAGGAAACTAAATAAAGAATCTCTAAATTATGTAAACTAATCCCACAATATCTCCCTAATAGATGCTTTCCTATTCTGACTAAATCAAATAATAAAGGAAAAGATACAAAAAATATTTACAATTAATTAACTAAATCTCCAACACTATACTGTTTACACTTAATCATACTCTATGATTTAGATATCTAATTGCTGCATATAATATCGAATTAAAATGACCAGGCGGTTACTGTTTGCTTTCTTTTTGATATTTTGCCTTTGGATGTCGTAGACTCAGGCAGCCAGCTGAAGATCTATCATGGTTATTTGGCTAGTTCTTATCACATGGGAATCATTTCTGGATTTATCCTTATTTCTTCTTATTTGGAGAATGTGCCATCTGTTGGAAAATCAGTAAGGATTTTATTTCTCATTTTTGCTCGAACAGTTGAAATATTTCTAATAACTTGGCTTTATGTTACATTAGGATGTGAAAAACCTGTGTTTATGATTTTTGCTTGATCAAATTAATTTTGGCTGTCAACTAGTGTTATGCACATCTCAAAAAATGCATCTATGGGTTATATGTTGTGCTGTAGTGTGAGTAGGACAAGGACCTAATTGACTTACATTTGCTTCAGGCTAAAAATTAAGCCAATTTGTTTTGATTGCTCACTAGATAATGTTATTCAACTTTCTTCTTCATGTTGCTTATGATTTTTTGTTTCATTCACGTTATTGCATTCTCTCATGCTGCTTATATTATACAATATCTTTCTCAGGTTAAAGCAGTTGTTATCGGTCTTGGAGCTGGTTTACTTCCTATGTTTCTCCGTGAGTGTATGCCCTTTGCGGAAATTGAGGTAAAGTTGCCCAACCAACATCCCCACAAACAAAAAATGGGAAAAAAGAGTAAAACTGAAAAGAAACTTTTTCTAGAGTGATGGAAGAGTAGTATGGTATAAAATCATTCTTCAAGCTTGATCTTGCACGATGTAAATATTTTGGTGGATTTATGTATCCACAGGCGGTGGAGTTAGATCCTATGATGCTTAATCTTGCAGAAGACTACTTTGCTTTTTCTCAAGATAAAAGTTTGAAGGTAATTTACACAAATCTTAATCCCTTGTTTATTTATTTATAGTTTCAGTCATAAAATTTTGGATGTTACAATTAACTATAACTTCTTTGTGTAAACTGTTGTCTTTTTGATAGCAGGACGAAGAGAAATTTAGCAAAATCCATAATTATAGGGATTTTAAAATTAATAATCGATGCCTTAATTACATCAAGAAATTGGGGAAAGAGTATAACTCCAATAAAGAAAGGGAACATTTAAGAATGCATGGGGAGAAACTTCTTGTAATCATAGACAAGTCGGAAGCTCACATTATTGTTTAGAAAATAGTGTATCACCTCTTTAAATTATTTTTTAACCCTTTGATGTTTTATGATCCGTATCATTTAAATGCTCCTGTGGTGTTTTAGGTACATATTGCGGATGGGATTAAGTTTGTTAGAGAGATGAAAAATTCTTTAGCAACTGATGAAATGTCTGTTGGTCATGGAAATGAGATGGCTTCTAATAACACAAGATCTAGCAATGGAAATTGCACTGCATCTAATGCCCGAGTTGATGTTCTTATTATTGATGTGGACTCTCCAGATTCAAGGTGAATGTGAATATCCATAAGTTTTGTCATTGTTGAGAATAATAAGACTATTTTATTAAGCTTTTTAATTTTTATATACTTGTATAGTACGTTTATTTATTTGTTCTGTTTTTTGTGTACATAGTTCCGGAATGACCTGCCCTGCTGCGAATTTTGTGGAGGAGTCATTTCTTCTAACTGTGAAAGATGCCCTTTCTGAGCAAGGTCTCTTTATAGTTAATTTGGTGTCAAGGTCACAGGCCATTAAAGACATGGTTATATCAAGGATGAAAACGGTGAGAACGGGGGATGTTTGTGTGGGTGTGTGTGAGCATCATCAAAGCATGAGTTCATGTTTTTGTTCTCTGGCTATTTCAAAGTACATGTGGCTGTAGGTTGACCTAGATGGTTTTAGAGACTTTCGTGGTCAACCCTATGTCGTTAAGATGGGGCTTTCTAGATCTAAAATTAAAGCGAAGTTTGCTTAGCCCATAAAACAAATGACAAGAAAATTAAAAATAAAATGGCGGACTTGTTCTATTAAATGGGCAGGATCAATACAAAAGGCAGCCATCAATTTAGTTAGTTTAGCCACATTTGGCATCCAACATGATCACTTGCAGATGTGCCATTGATTCTTAAGTCTTTTGATGAATTCATTTATTTTCCAGCCTATGGTGAAATATATATCATCCATTGTTAGAATCTCTTCATCTTTCAGTGCTTCAATATTTTGTTTTTGCCTTGGTTTAATAAACTATAGCATAACCTAATTGGCTGACTGTAATATTCATCATTCAGGTTTTCAACCATCTATTTTGCCTTCAACTTGAGGAAGACGTCAATTTAGTGCTTTTTGGTCTGTCTTCAGAATCTTGTATCAAGGACAATTCCTTCCCTGAAGCTTCCGTTCAACTTGGGAAGCTGGTAAAATTTCAACACCCAGAAATCAGCCAAAGGATTATGGATGCAGCAAAGAAGATCAGATGCTTGAAGTGAATGACTGCCCAATATATAAACAACTTGAATGATATTTCTTGTCTGCAAAGCTATTTTGTCGGTCCGAGCAATGGTTCGGTTTCCGCAAAGATATCCAAATTAGCATGGTAGCCCCTGCAACTTGACCATATCATGAGAAAATATTTTTCTAATGCAGCTGCACAAATGTGGTGAATCATAACATCGATTGTAGCGATTGTCTTTTTTTTTTTAATTTAATTTTTATAGTAAATCTCGTCATTCTCTCTTGGCATTGAATCCATGTTTGCGTATTATGACATTGTAATTTAACATGCTATACAGAAATCATTAATATCATATAATGAGTTCAGGTTTGGCCAGCTATGTTTCCATACTTTATTACCTTCTTTTCATCCAACCATCCCCCCGCGGGTCGCTCTCAATCCTGATGGTGGAGAATATAAAAAAGGATTTTACTTACGAGTACTATTTGCATCGATTAATACGAAGTATATCATTTACCATGCCATACGAAATATCACTTTGATTGAAGACAAGAAAGCATAGGCGAAATAAACTGAAACATCATCATAAACTACTACCAAGAATTACTATTTGGATACTAAATTAAAAGGTTTTTTTTTGTAGTACACCATATACAGTCCATGCTATCCACGAGGAGTCTTAGTCGCATCTGATGAAAATCATTTATGATAATTAGCTGATTTAATTGAATGCATATATAGAAGCTTATGAAATGTCTTGTATCCAAAAATGGAGACCCCTGGAAATGGAAAATGACCAAAAACAAGAAGACAGCCCTGCAGTAGGAATAATTCCCGGAATAGATATCCTGAAGAAGCAATTCCTCCAACAAAAACCAAGGCAGCAGGAAAAGCATTGGGAAAAGAACATAGGTCAGGAACTGAGGGAATTGAAGCATCGATTATAGCTTGTGGAGACTTTTGTTGAGCAGGAACAGTTTGCAAGGGCTCAGGATTGAGAACGTTCTGATCAGAAGGGTGTACCTCAGGTATACTAGCAGAAGCAGTCTGGTCAGGTCAGGAGGCAATTCCGGAGTTGCAGGAGCATTGATGAGGTCAATAACTGCAGCAGCTTCCGATCCTAGATTCAATATCAATAGAAATAGAATTCGGAGAATCAGAAGAGGAAGAATCAGTACCAGAAGAGGCAGGTGTTCTATTTCATTTTTGGCAGCATGATATGAAAAATTTACTTGGATTTATCAAGGGAATGCCAGCCTTGGAACTTCTGGAGCAGCTTGAATCTGAAAAGAAAACCAAGAGTCAGTAATCAAAGAATAAAGAAGAGGCAAGAGTAAAAGAAAGTCAAAAAGCAAGAAAATATACCAGAAGTAGAAGACTTAGGCACTTGCCTGGGGCTAAGAAGTAATAACAGGAGCTTCAGGTGCCTCCTTCAAAATGGGAGAAGAGGGAAGGTTGGGATGAATGTCAAAAAGAAGCTGAATTTCCTTTTTTATTTTTTTTTAGCTCTCTTTCTTTAAGTTTGCTTTGAGGGGAAATTGATCCATTGATGCTATACATCTTAACCAGTACTTCTGAAACAGGTAAGAGTAATGGGAAGAATATCAGAAATTTCAAACAGAAAATTAGAAAAAAAAAAGTGAAAACATTGATCAACAACAAGTGAGAATTTAACAGTTTTTCTTTATTGCAAAATAGATTACAAACCAAGCATTGAAGATTAGCACATTGAACAGTAAACAACCTAACAAAAATTCTCATCTACTACTGTGAGAATACTCCATTATTTCAGAAAGCTCCTGAAGAGAGCACTCTGAACTGGACAAGGACAGAATGCCATTCAAGAGAGCCACGATGGCTCCTGCCAGAAATTGTGAAAGAAAAGTAAGACCGTGTAAAGCGTTACTTTGAGAAAGAAATTAAAGCATGTAACTAGAAAGAGTAAAACTTCAAATAAAAGCTAAAACAGGTGAAAAAGTATTACTAATTAATTCCTGATCCTTCGTTGCAGTTCGGCTATACTGACCACAGCTTCCACATATAGCCAGTCTTTCACATCAGTCAAGAAGTTATAGTAACCATGTTTCCTCGAGCTCTTCACCAATAAAGTGCCACAGACTCCCCAGAATCCAACAAAGAAACCAAGAATCATACTCATGTAAAATCCAAGAGTTATAAACTGATCATCATCCTCATCTGGTGTGTTGTAAGCATCATCTCTGCCCGGATTTGGAGCTGATTCTTCATCAGGACACTTATTCGGAAGTGGGAGGCCGCAAAGTTCAGGATTTCCAGCATACGTGGAGGCGCTGAAACTTTGAAGTTGAGTGCCTTTTGGAATTTTGCCCGACAGGTTGTTGTATGACAAATCTATGAAACTAAGACTCAACTGAGAAAGGCTTGAAGGAATGCCACCAAAAAAATGATTTCTGGACAAATCAAGGAAATCCAATAATTTTAACTGAACAATCTTTGGAGTGATTTGTCCAGTTATATTATTATTCGAAAGGTTCAAGGCAATCAATCCAACAAGGTACATAATCTCTTCCGGAACTTCTCCGCCTAACTTATTACTTGAAAGGTCAATGATCTTTACGAGTCCCAGAATATTTTTGTACTCGTATTGACCTCCTTTCCATGTCAATGTTGTTTTGTCAAAATAGATTAACGGCATTAGCATTCCGCTGAGGCCAAGATTGTAGTAATAGTTGGAGATAATGGAGAGATTGGAACTTTTCTCTTGGGTCATGGCAGTAAAATTATGGAAACAGTTGGGTATGGTTCCTGATATGTTGTTCAAAGAAAAGTCCAAGATTTGAATGTATGATAGCTGGCATAACTGACAAGGTATATTTGCATGGAATTTGTTAGATCGCAGATTAAGAACAACCAAATTTGGAAGACTTTCTCCTATCCATGTTGGTATCTCTCCAGACAACCCATTCTTCCCAAGATCCATAAGTGTCAGTTGCGAGCCATTCATAAAGAACGAAGGCAACCCCGCAGTTAAACTATTGTTGTACAAACTCAAGGATCGGATATTACGAAGGAAGCTCATTGAATCTGGGATTTTGCCAAAGAAGCTATTGTTGGCCAAATTAAGAATGGCTAGGCTATCAAATTGGAAACGACAATCTGGAAGTCTTCCTGACAGTAAGTTATTTGAGAGATCAAGATATGTTAATAAATGACTACTGATAGAACATAAGAATGAAATCGACCCTGAAAACTTAGCTTTAGAGAGATTTAAGGATGAAACATTCGAAGGAAGCAGCGGAATTGGACCCTCAAATTGATTTGGACTGACATCTATGCCAGGACCGTAACTATCAAATTTCCTAGACAAATCTGGAAGTTTACCTTTCATCTCGTTGTTAGAGAGATTTAAATAATATAGTTGATAGGTTAGATCCCAAAATCAATCGGGGATATGCGAGCTTCCAGCATTGGAGATATCAAGTGCAACTGTTTGATTCTGTGATTGAAGCCATTTGGAAAACGAGCCCGTCTCTGCCCAATCACTATCAGCGAAAAACATGCAAGTTCAACTTATCTACCTTTTCAAACTTTATTCCATGATCCAAAATTCCCTTGATATACCTGAGCACCCTGTTAGCACCCTTGAAGTGCAATTCACTTGCACAATGCATATACTTGGACAACAGATTTATAAAAACTATTATATCACATCTTGTTGCTGTTAGATACATCAAACAACCTATAATACTCCTGTATAATGCCTCATCAATCTTTTTAGCACCACCATCTTTGCTAAATTTCTCATTTTGAGCCAAAGGAGTATATACTGACTTATAATTCTCCATGTTGAATTTCTTTAGTACTTCCTTGGCATATTTTTGCTGTCCAATGAAGATCCCTTGCTGTGACTTTTGAATCTCCAATCCTAGAAAGAAAGCCATCTCTCCGAGATTAGTCATTTCAAATGCTTGCATCATGTGAATCTTCAATTGCTTCACCAATTCTTCATTGCTTCCTGTGACAAGAAAATCATCAACATAAAGTGAAACAACCATCAGTTCATGATTAATAACTTTGACATACAAAGTTGATTCACTCATTCTCTTGTTGAAGCCTATCTTCAGCAAATGGTCATCAATTCTACTGCACCAGGCTCTTGGGGCTTGCTTCAAACTATATAATGCCTTTTTTAACAAGTATACTTTCTTTGAATCAGCAACAAAACCCTCAGGCTGCCCAACAAAGATTTTTTCCTCCAAATAACCATTTAGAAAGGCTGACTTCACGTCAAGTTGGTAGATTTTCCATTGCTTTTGTGCTGCAAGTGCTAGAAGCAATCTGATGATGTCCAACCGAGCTACAAGTTGCAAAAGTTTCAGAAAAGTCAAATAAAAAATAGTTGAGCATACCCTTTTACAACCAACCTTGCTTTGTATTTGTTTACAGAACCATCGGCATTAAGTTTGGTTCTATAAACCCATTTCACACCAATAGCCTTATTGTGTAATGGTCTGTCCACCAACTCCCAAGTTTGATTCTTGTGAATCATCTTCATCTCATCTTCCATTGCTACAAGCCACCTTGGATCCTTAGTAGCTTCATCAGACCCTGTAGGTTTAAGCACAACCATATTACACTTTTGGCAAATTTCTGTAAGTGGTCTAGTACCTCTTACTGACTCATCATCAATCATATCATCATCTTGCAATTCTGGGTCTTTTTCTTTTGCATAAACTTGTTTAGATTCAGTTGTTACCTAATTCCATCTTCCGGTTTCATCAAATTTAATATCTCTGCTTACTATGATTCTTCCAGTCAAAGGTTGAAAAACTCTGTAACCTTTGGTGAGATTATTGTATCCTACAAAGACTCCATATTCTGCCTTTCGATCTAACTTCTCCCTTTTTGCATCTGCAACATGAGTAAAGCACAAACAACCAAAAATTCTCAAGTCATGAATAGAGGGTTTAAAACCAAACCAGGCTTCAAAAGGTGTTTTTCCTTTTAAAGCCTTTGTTGATAACCTGTTTTGCAGAAACACAACAGTATTGACAGCTTCAGCCCAAAATATTTTTGGCATTTCCTTCTCAAATAACAAACATCTAGCCATCTCCATAATTGACCTGTTTTTCCTCTCACTGACTCCATTTTGTTGAGGTCTAAAAACTGATGTTCAATCCTTGCAGCTTCGCAAAACTTAGCAAATTTATTAGCTGTATATTCAGTCCCATTATCAGACCTAATCACTTTGATTTACTGTCACTTTGATTTTCAATCCATGTTTTAAACTTCCAAAACACACTAGCAACTTCAGACTTTTGTTTGAGAAAGTAAAACCCAACACATTCTGCTAAAATCATCAATAAGAACCATAAAGTACATGTTACCACTTAAAGATACAGTCCTCATAGGTCCATAAACATCATTATGGATCAACTGAAGCTTCTGAACTGCTCTCCATGCCTTATTAATAGGAAATGGCAATCTAGCTTGCTTTCTTAACTGAAAAACTCCACATATTGCTGCTCCATCTCCATTAAAAGTCATTCCTTGCACAAGATCATTTTTCTGCATGTAATCTAATGCAGAATAATGAAAATGCCCCTTCCACTTGTGCCATAATTCAGCTTGGTTTAAAGTACATTGATATGCACTAGATTCATCCTTGTTCCAATTTAAGTTGAAACTTTTGCTATTCATTTTCACTGAGAACAACACTACACCATTTGGGTCAATAATGACACATATATTATTCTTAAATACAACATAATAACCTTTCTCAAGTAATTGTCCCACACTAAACAAATTTTGATCAATTTTAGGAATAAGTAATACATCAGAAATTAACTTTATATCTATTGAGCCTTTTACTACAATAGTCCCTTTTCTTTTCACTTCAATATACTGCCCATTGACAACTTTGACCTTTAAACCTTTTAACTTATTTACTTCTTTGAAAAGAGATTCATCAAAAGACTTGTGATTTGTGCATCCGCTGTCTATAAGCCAATCATCACTTTAACTGTTACTTGAAAAACAAGATACAACAAAAAGTTGCTCATCCTGCTGTTGATCCACTACTTGAGCTTGGTGTCTTTCTTGCTGTTTGTTTTTACATACCCTCTCCATATGCCCCGTTTGCTTGCATACCCTGCATTGAATGTCAGGCCTAAACCAACATTTCTTTTGTGGATGAGAGGTTTTCTTATAGTGAGGACATGGGGAGTGCTTGCCCCTATTGCCTCGATTGAAGTTACTTTCCCCTTTCTTGTAACTCTTCTTACTCCACTATTTCTTTTCTTTGCTGCCTCCTTGAGCTTGATCACCCTCTTTCTCTTGAAATGCTCCTTCAACTGTCTCCTCTTTTCTGTAAGCTCTTCTTTGTTCTTGAGCTTGCAGTGCATTGACAAGCTTTGCCAATGTTATTGTTGTCATATCTCTGGACTCTTCAAGTGAAGAGATTTTAGATTCAAATATCTCAGCCAAGGTCACCAGAATCTTCTCTACAATTCGTCTGTCAGAAACCTCTTCCCCTAGCATTCTAATCTTATTGGCAATTATCAGCAACTTGTCTGTATAATCCTTAATTGCCTCTGTCTCCTTCATTTTCTGCATTTCAAATTCCCTTCCCAGGTTCAAGACCTGCATGTGATTTGTCCTGATGTTCCCCTGATATTCTTCCTTCAAAAGATCCCATGCCTATTTTGCTGTTTCACAAGTCACGATCTTTGTAAAAATTGTCTCTGAAACTGCAGAATGACTGCATGTCTTGGCCTTATATCTCCGTTTTCTTTCATCTCTGTTATTCCTCATATGAGCTAATGGTGGATCCTCGGGATCTGCTGCCACCAAATCGCATAGGTTACATGCTTGCAGGTATGATTCCATTTTCACAACCCATATTTGATAATTTTCACCTGTGAAAACTGGAGGTGCAGATAAGAAACTATTTCCTGCCATATTGAATTTTAGGTTGAAGGATAAGTGTTTGATTTGGTGTAGGAAGCCTCTCTGGATACACTCACACACTTTACAGGTCCCTTAAGAATAAGTGCTATGATACCACTTTGTTGGATTTAAATTTTAAATAATGAGAATAAAACACATAGAAATTGGGGCTATAATAGCATATATTTCATTGCTGCAATATCTGAATTTATGCAAAGAAAATAAACAAACAATGCCAAAAAACCTACCTACGTATCTTCAACAGATATATGATATCATGAATTCAAAAAGAAAAACAAATTGTTCCTACAATCTTGTAGGATATTATTGACAGCATAATCATATCCTTGCTGTTTTTATTTTGCCCAAATCTTGCAGCAAATATATCATTGTCATCAGAGTGGATAATTTTTTGAGCCATAACAACATTCTTCGTGATATGTCGTCCTGAGACGAAAATTGTTTGACTTGGTCCAATACACTACTAGTCTTGTAGGATATCCTACAATCTTGATCACAGCTTGATATAGCTTATTTATAATGGAAAACAGAAACACAATCAAAATCTTCTTCTCTTACTATTCAGAAAATGTAGGGATTTATTCTTGTGTTTTCTGCTGTATTCTTTTCTTTGTTAGGCTCTACGGTTTTTAAAAAACAAAAATAATATAAGAGAAGGATTTATAAAACCAAGCCTTTTAATGCCCTTACCCAACAAGGGATTTATTTCCTTCTTTAAAAATGTATTTAGTAAATTGGTAAAAAAAAAAAAAAATCAGTAAATTTGAAATTGAAAAAAAATTAAAACGCCCTTAATTATTATCATTAGCCCAAAATACTATATGAAAAAGTAATAATAAAAACAAATTACCGGTGGTACATCTACCCTTGAAAAATTTGGGGAAATCCAACCCTTCATTGAGGACCCGCGCCCTCAACACATGTTGATGGACATGGGTTACCACTGGACACTGGGCAACAAGGCTCCGTGCCCAGTGCTTCAATATGTTGTTTATGCACTGGTTGGTCTAATAAACTAAAAGCATGTAGCATAATTGACCATATCTAGTACATGCATCATTAGGAGAGATGTTAACACACTGCTAATAAACTTCACCACATTTCGGGATCAGTAATCTTCATCTTAATGACACCACCTTATTTAGCTGCTCAAGTAATGCTGGGGAAAGTAAAATAAGGATAAATTTACGAATTACAGTTCATACAACTTAGCCCCTGCATGAAATGTATATTAAGAAAGAGTGTTCTCAAAAAAAGGAAGTATATAAAAGCGTGTAATATCAGGACAAATTATTGAGACAAGCTATATACGCCAAAATTTCAAGATTTCAAAATCACAAGAAAGACTATTAATGATTAGAATCATGACGCATCCCAAAATTAACATGTTTGTGAAGCTGCAGCTGTTTTGAGCAATAATAGCCTAAGAGCCAATTAACAATACATGACTATTGGTTTTTTTAAGTTTTCATTTGCTGCTCATTGAAATTACGTGAGAATTCAACTTACAGAGCTCTGCAAAGCGATTTCTAGGGTTTGTTCTTCTTCTTGCAAAACGATTTCCACTGCAAAACTCCTTCAATAGCTCTGTTTACTCGAAACTAATAAAAATTGCAAAGGTTTAGGCATATTTAAGACTTAATTAGTACAGAATGCAGCGCAAATTGATATTTGTATATAGTAACCTACCATGGCGGGAGTTTTGCAATGTAATTTATTTTGGTGACTAATATTCACTATAATTTTAAGACAATTGTATTTTAAGATTGTCCCATTATTGAATTTCTTGTTTATACGCATTAACAAAACTAAAAAAGAGCTATACGCACACGAAGGATACCATTTTTTTTTTTTTTTGTTTTTTGTGTTTGGGTTTATATATAATTGTCCCTTAAAAAGATTACTTATTTGTGCCATAAATATATTATTGGGGGACTTGGTTTAAGATTTTTAGGTATTCAACCCAAAAAATTAGCCTATTGGATAGAGTGATCTACCTCCTTATAAACCTAAGTATCTCCCCTTTACTAGTTAATAAGATTACCTATTTGTGCCATGAATATATTATTGAGGGGGGCTTTGCCTAAGATTTCCAAGTATCCAACCCAAAATATTAACATATTGGGTGGAGTGATCTACCTCCTTATAAACTAAAGTATCTCCTTTTTACTAACCAATGTGTGTCACAACTCAATAATCTCTCCCTCAAATGAAACTATCGCAAGACTCCGGTCCTTTCATCCGATACATCTGAGTTGTTCCACCACCATATTCTAACTATTAGGGTCTAGCTCTGATATTAATTGTTGGGGAGCTTAGCCTAGAATTTTTAGGTATCCAACCAAAAAGACTAGCCTATTAGGTAGAGTAGCCTACCTTCTTATAAACCCAAATATCTTCTCTTTACTAACCAATGTTAGATACAACTCATGAACTCAACATATATATTTTGGGACATCAATATATATTCGCGTAATCGTGTCAACACCTTTGCTCATTTATCAATTTGTTGTGATATCCTATTAATCATGTCACATACAAATTATCCATTTATTAGTTGTGTCATAATCGCGTCATGTCAACCTATTTTATTGAGTGAATCATATTCATCTTCAAAGATTTTGACACAATTAACATTGAATGGGACGTACCCGTATTTTCTTAAAATTTCCACTACAGGATAATACAAATTAACAGCCTCAAATTTCACAATAACAAAAATTACGTAGTTGATGTCTAACAAGGGGGGAAAGGTATGAGAAGAATCAAATAATGATAGAAACAAAACAATAAAATCAAAATGATTGATTGTAGGCAATTACTGTTCACCTCAAGTTGCTGCGGCTGTAAGGTACAGCGGCAGCAACTTAGGGGATCCTTGATTGTATTTGTCTCTATCTTTATTAATCAATATAAAGATTAGTTGGAGACACTGAAACTATAACTAAACTAAAAAAGAGAATCAAAAATTTATTTTGACCAAGATTGATATTTCTGATAAGAGATAAAATTGTGCGAGATCAAATAATGATGGAATCAGAATTGTTAGTCTCCCACTCTTTATTAATCAATAAAAATAAAGATTGATTGTCAATCTAACTCATAAACAGATTGAATATTTACAATATCTTAAATTGTAACAATCGCAGCCAATTCCTCACCTCAGATTAAATAACTTGTTTAGAGGTGGACCCTTGACTGGCTTTCTCATCTTTCTTCTTTTAACATATCTAGACTTCACTGACAACAATCTTAGTAAATTCAGTAAATGGGTTCAAGTTCTTCCCAAGTTCCATTTCCTCACAACCTTCTATTTAGGCTATTGTGATCTTCCACCTATCAATATTCTTTCATCTATTTTCTTCAGCTCTTGTAAATCTCTCGAGGATACTAATCTCTCAATAACAAGCTCACTGATTCAGTGTACCCTTGGTTGTTCAATGTTAGCGGCATTCTCGTTTGGTTCTAACCAACTACAGGGTTTAATTCCAAAAGCTTTGGGACACAAGGCTTCTCTTAGATATCTCGATCTCTTGATCTCTTATCCAGTCAATTTAGAGAGTTCCAAAATTTCATGGAAGCATATCCAGTTTACAAATATTAGTCTTGTCTTACAATGAACTCACAGGAGCTAAATCGCTCCAAAAATAGGTTTTAGGGGTCGATTTTCTTCTTATGCTCTATCAGTGGTCATTTATAGGTACCCTAAGAATCTACAAAGAGACATTTTAGCTAGATAATCAGATGCAGAGCGATGAGGATGCAAAATACCAGTAGGTACAAGCAAAAAGAAAGAGGCCTGATAACACAATATTACAATAATGGAGGAACCCCTGCAACACGAGATACCCCAAACATTCAAAAGAAAGAAACAAGTTCCAAGTACAGACTTTGAGGAGCACTAACAAACAAACAACAGTTCAAACTAAAGATTATGCAAGAGGTGGTGCGTAATCCCCACCATCTTTCTCTACAGACAATTAGCAAAGGACTCCGAGGTACCTAGAATGTGAGCAGTTGAGGCAGGAACATCCAAGGTAGGCACATGCTGAGGTACGTCGGGTACCCTAGGTGATCCGAATGGACTATCGGATTGAGTCATGGAGTGCTTCTTTTCGTCTTCAATCGCCTTCAGAATTGTTGCCTTGTTAACATATTTTTCCATGCGGGGTACCACCAGCTCCGGATTCACGCTCCATACAACAGACCCTCACATTTGGCCCACAGCTCGTTATAGTTTCTGTCTAACCGAGCTCTCTCTCTGGACAGATCATCGAGGCGTTCCTTCAGTGCCTTAGCCTCTTGAACAAGCTTCTCCTCACGGGACTGGCGATTTTAGAGCTCGCCCTTCAATTTTTCAACCTCTGACTAGGTAGTAGTTAAGGAATCAAGATCCCAGAGACAATGACTCAGGACAAAGGCCGCCTGTGATTAGTAAAGTGCGTTAAAAAAAAAGAAGAGAATAAGATGAAGGAGAAGATTATATTCGGGGCACCACAGAGTCACCTACCTCTTGGGTAGCCTTAAGTGTTCGGCCATAGAGCTCACTCAAATCCAACCTATCTGTTTCCGCAGCGGCATCAGGGGTAATGCTCTCAGTGAAATAATAAAAACAACGAGCTAGATGCGAGACCTTCTCGTTGACCACTAGATCTAGTTCATCTTGGTGCAGATCATCAGGGAATGAGGAAACAAACCCAAATTTTCTTTTTCGAGAATGTAGGGTATCTTTCAATTCACTCTGAGAGGTCCCCTGCGATCTCGACTTCACTTCTGGAGCACGAGGAGGCCAGGTATTCTTCAATACTGGGGCAGGATCTTCAGTACCAAAAGATCCACCACCCATCCCTTGAAAGAACGCATCAAAAGCGTCGCCCGTTGATTCCATATCTGCACGTAGCGACAACACATAAAAGAAAAAGGGAAGTCAGTTGGATAAGTACAAAGCATTATGAACGCAAAGCGAAGGAAATTGTGTAATTGCAATGCTAAATGTAAAACATGGCGATGGCCGAGTATCCCCGTCACGTGAGTAATAATGGGTTACCCCCCTCAACACCTGCAAACCATACATGAGTCTCCACCAGAAGTAGATGGAAATTCTCTGTCACTTAGCCTCGCTCTCTCTAATTTGCTCTCGTCCAACACATCACTACTCCTCTGTATAGCTCAGAACCTCTCCACGAATTTACTTACCTTCCTTCCAACGTCCTGAATAGGGTATGACCCTTTTATCCATGTGACACCTACAAAGTCATGGGAAACATGGGGTAAGTAAAATATCTGTGCATGAGGACACAAATATATCTAAATAATAACCTACAAGGAGAACACTTATTGTCTTCATTGAAGAAATTCTAAACCTGCACTGGGTCGTTATCATTTGGAGCCATCAGTAACAAACCAACCTTGTCTGTAGCCCTTCTTCAGGATAGGGTCCCCTCTAACTAGATTACCATGGACACCTCATGTTGAGAACTAAACAACAGCAGGACCCTTGGGCTTCTTAAATTGGTAAAGCCCCCTCAAATCCCGAATGTAGATGTCATGCCCAATACTTTCGACTATAACACTTGCAAACCCATGAGTATCCTCGACCCCGGAACAGATAGCTGCTCAGGGGCTATCCATAGGTAGCTAAACATCTTCATGAAAAAAAGGTTAGAGAGGCAAGAGGAGTCCTAAATCAAAGACGTTAATATGAAGGGCTACCATACTGATCGAGGGGCGTTCTGGTCATTCGTATACACGAAGTACCTTAAGGCGGATATAGGAGGGAATGTTATACCTAGTTCTAATCCGTTCTACGTCATCCAAGGTAGCCCTTCTAGCCTCTAACGAATAAAGATTACTGGATTTTGAAATAGGAGAAGAGGGAGACCTAGGAATTCGATTTGAGGAACGAACCCTAGTCATGGCAAATGATGGTCTAGTTTTTTCTAGGGATTGGTGGGTTGATCGTGTACGGAAAAAGCGAAGGCTGCTACGGATAACTCCCTTAGCAGGGGAGGACTCAGATTATAGGTTACCACTGTTAAAGACATTGGGAGGAGACTTTTCATCTTCACTAATGGAAATGTGGGCAGGAGATTCAATTGGAGGGCTGTTCCTGCCACTACTTCTTACCACGTGACCCCCCTTCACTCCTATTCTTTTCTTCTCCATCCTTCTGTCAAATACCACTAGATCAAGGACCATAATAAATAATACACCCACACCACATATCAACCATCAACCACCAACCACCAACCACAACAAAAAACGTGAAAACTAAAAGATTGAACAATTTTTCAGAGTATTAAAAAAAATGGTGAAGCTGTACGTATGCCAAGAGAAGAGGAAAGATAGAAAAATGATGCTTAAAACTCACCAATTCCACAAATTGGAATATGTGGACAATGAGTGGTAAAGCTGCATCCGCCTAAAATCAATGAGTAAGAGTACATGTATAAACAAATAAATACATGTGTGTGTATAAAGAGAGAGGGAATGAAAATGGAAAATGAAACTCACCCACACTGCTGAGTATGACCAAAGCGGTCAAGAGCCACTGGAAAATCACCAGGGGAGTTGCAGCTCGCAAAAAAATCGCTAAGGGAAGCTGCGGAGTCACCGAAAATCACTAAAGGCAGTGGCTGGACAGTTGCTATCAAGAGGAAAAAGGGAACCCATTAGGGATTCCAACGTAAAAAAAAAAAGAGAGAAAGGAGAGAGAAACGAGCGAGAGAGAGTGGGAAGCTTAACTAGTGCCGCCAAAAAAGGAAGATAGGCGGTTGAAATCACTAGCTGCCGTACCCGAGAAACAATGCAAAGGAGGGGACCGAGTCATCAACCCACTGCCACCACAGTAACCAGCGAACAGGCAAAGGTTTTTCAAAGGTTTATTTTAAGAAAAAAAAGAGAGAAGAAAAAAGGAGGACATGAATAAACAAAAAGAGAAAGGATGAGCAAAGAACACCATTGAAGGCAGTCGGCTTTAGAGAAGATTTTGGGAGTTTCAAAAATTAAAATAATAAAGAAAAGAGGGGAGAAGACGAGGGGACAAAGAAAAAGGGGATGAGTAGACTTGTGAGTGGTGGACACTTTTACAAAAAAAAAAAGGCTAAAAAAGAGAGGAAAAGGCCTTAATTGAACTTGACAAAAATGTATTGTGCACGATAAAAAGTATGTTAGGTATTTGCAGAGGGCAATCGATTTTTAAGTGTCAAGACACGTGTAAGATGGTTACCACTTTCGAAGAGGGGCCGAAAGGGTGCGAGAACAGTCAGGCCCACTCCCTATGTCAGTTGAGTTCTAAAAAAAAAAAAAACGTGTAAAAATAATGGTGGGAGTAGAGATGGCAGGTCAACCCGGACCCGGACTGAACCCGGATTTTCTGGGTCGGGTTCAACTCGTATTGGATTCATTTTAATTCGAATCCGGATTTAATTTTTAAAATCCGCATAAATTTCGGCTCTGGATTCGGGTTTAGGTGAACCCGTAAATCCAAAATTCGGATCCGAATTTTTTTATTTTAATATTAATTTTTTATAAAAAATTTAATATAAATAGAAGATTTGAATATTGTAGATTTATGTTATGGATTTGTATTTGTGGATGTTTATTGCTTTGAAACTTTGAAATTTAGATTCTATATTTGTATTGTATTTATTTTAAAATCTAAATATGTCATGTGATTTTTATTTGATTTTCTTTAGTATAATTTTTTTTTCAAAATTTTGTTTCAATTTAATAATCCGGGTTCAAAACCCGAAATCCGGGTACCCAGATTTTTCCGGGTTGAACCCGGCCCGGACCCGGATTAAAAAAAAACCGAGCTCAAATCTGGGTCCCGTATGAAAAATTTATATCCGGGTCCGGATCCGGAAAGGCCAAACCCGGACCCGGACCCGGAAATTGCCATCCCTAGGTGGGAGAAACGATTCCTGACTTGGTAGTGTAAAGAGATAACCTAAAAGGGAGGTGAAACCGGATGCCTCTGCTCAGTCATCCATCAGTTATACTCGCTATCGCCATGTGTTGTTCCTACTTCTCATGCGAGTTTCTTTTTTCTCAAATACTTTCGATATGTTTGAGAGCAAATAAGAAAATTGTAATAAAGTGCCTCTTGCCGATAAATGGTGCCATGACTTTAAGTGATCACTATAGACACTTGAGGTACCCTACCTATACCATATTCTACTTACACCATAAACTGTGCCCAACATACACCTTAACTATTATTCAGGATACTTAGAATACACTAGGTACATTTGATGATATGAAACGGTCAAATCTACTGAGAGAGCAATCCTGTGACTTAGTCCTTGTACCTAGAGCAAGGGAAGGCCGGGCACCTTTTTTGAAGGGGTTGGTACCCAAGGTACCTGAGGAACTGCCGCCCATTCAGTCGAAGAAAACATCAAAATCTTCATTCAACGGATCCATATCTCTCAATCACTAGGCATGATAAACAAGAAAATGTGATGGTGGTGTACCCCACAAGATAAGTAATACTGAGGTACCCCAACAACACCATGAAACCATACGTGAATCATCACATGAAGAAGATGAAAGACTCTCATCAATTAGACTGGCTCTCACCAACCAGTTAGTACTCAACAAATCACTATCTCTCCTGTAAAGCCTGGAACTTTTCCACAAAATCACTCACTTCTCTTCCTACATCATGGATGGGGTACAAACTATTGGTCTAAGTGATATCTATAAGGTCCTAAAGAGCCCCGAGTGAGAGGAGAGATCTATGCGGAAAATTGGGATAATAAAAAGAAAAGAAGAAGAAAAATAGATAACAGGGCAAGATATCTTCTGATCTTGAGAATTCACGTAGTCAACTAAAGGGTGGTAGGCAAGCTACCCCTTCTTATTCGATCCTGTGAAAAGAAGGGCCGAATATCGCCATGTGTCATTTGCAATTCCTCTAAGAGTTTCTTTTGCCTCAATTATTTTTGCCACAAAGAAACTAGGGGATGTTGTTTGGGAAAGAAATTGGAGGCTAAATAAAAGAATGCCACGTGTGGATATAAAGTTCTATAGCTAAAGTCATCAAGAGGATGTCGCCCTACCCTAGGTGTTCTGAGGGATACCTGGAGTACACCAAGTAGGGGTAAAAAAGTCAGAAAAATATTTTTAAAGTTTTCAAGAGAAGGAAGAGACATTATCCCAAAAAAGATCAGCTGATTTTCTAGTAGAAAACAAGAAATCAATGGAGGAATATTGTGTTGAGAAGGAGGGGACAGCGACCTACCACGCCTGCAGATAGGCCAAAAGTTGTTACAAGGATAGCTGGGACCACCCGTCCTCCCCTGCTATGTCCGCAAATTCTTAACAGCTTTAGCAGAGGTACGCGGGACCACCCTTCTATCCCTAAAACGTGCATGCGCCTTAAACTTATTCTCCAAGCATATTTTTGAATACCCCAATAGTCACACGTGTGAAGGATGAAAAAATCTCTAACAATGACAGCAAGGGACGGCAATAAAATAACGCCAGGTGGCACGGTAGCCGGGGTACTCCATATAAAATACTCATATTTTACTTTTTATGATAACAACCAACACACACACAACAAGGGCTGATGTTTCTTTTACCTCCAGCCACCATTACAGAGAGCTTGCAAGTTCTCTAACCTGAGATACCCCAACTCTGACTTGAGCGTCGGAGTGTGGTTGTCGGCCACCCCCGGCTCCACCTCTGACTTTTTTCTTTGTTTTGCAGGCCTAAGGCGACTAGGCAAGCTCTCTAAGATCAGATCCCAACCTCCCACCATATCTACCATCCTTTCACTCATCCTTCCATCCACAACAAAAAACTATAACAGCTCGCACATTCCGACCAAGCGAGGCACCCTAGCTCCCAACAAAAATAAATTTATTGTTCTTAGTTTGGTTTTGAAGTTTCCATTCACATACACCAAAATCAACTAAAAACAGACACCAATACTGTTTTTTATAGTAATTTGACATTTTGCAATTCATGGAGTAATTAAATGTTAATAACTATTTTTTTTTTAACTAATAGGTTTTCATCCTGGCCGTTATAGCTAAAATACTAAATATTTTTGGACAAATTTAAAACTTGACAAATTTTGAAAGATTTAAAAATCATCTCAAATTAACTGATATAGAATTTCTCAAAGTTTTTGGTGATAATAGAGTAACTAAACCAATAAAATTTTTGTATCTTGTTCAAACCTTATGAAGGGCCAACAAAATAATAATAATAATAATAAATAAAAATAAGCTGGACCGGGATTAACTAATTGAACCTTTTATTTATTTATTTTAATATACTAATACAACTTGGTGGTATTTGATCCATCTTTGTCTACAGAAACATTGAATATTCATTAACTTAGAGCTTACTCTAAAAAATGAAAAGAAAAAAAAAATGACGGTGAGAGCTGTGAAAACTTTGGAGGGTCAAAGTCAATGGCTGTTTTTTTTTTCTTTTTTTTTGTTCCAAAGTCTTTTGAGTTTTGATCTTCTTGAACTTGAAGTCGATTCTAATTCAGTCATTTGGTTAGTGTCCAACTCAAACCAAGCTTTCTAATTTGAATACCAACGACAGTGACTGTGAGTTCTTCTGCTTAATTTATCTAGTTATTATTTATGTGGTTTGGCTTTTCCGTGCTTTGTTTTGTGTGGCAATTGTTGCACTTTCCCGTAGTCAATTTGTTTAATTCATGTAGCATGTTTACGCATACGTGAAACAAAAATTATAAGAATAAAAAGACATTTACACTCCCAAAGTTTAGGGAAATAATTGCTAACACTTTTAAGTTTTTAAAAAGAAAAACCAAAATTTCCTTTTATCATAATACCATATACCTCAATTATCCTAAAAAAATTAGTTCTAAAATTTTATAATTAATAAAAATATAATATTAAAATAAATTTAATAATATATACATTTTAAAATAATTTCAAAATTTTAAATTTTTTAAATATTTTACAATCTATTAGATATATTTTATTATATTAAAGAAAATTTTATAATAAATAGATTCATAAATTAAAATAAATGTATTGAAATTTAAATTATTTTAAATATTATGTAAAATAATAATTTTAACATTATTAGTGTCTGAGATTTTTTTTAATTGTCAAATGTATGCAAATGTTCATTTAAAATCTCTCCAATAAATAAAAATATATTATTAAAATAAATATAATAATTTACATATTTAAATTTTTTAAATATTAAAATATTTTAATATTGTTAGTCTACTACATAAATTACATTATTTACATAATATTTGTAATTATTAAAATTTTTAAAACCAATTTTCTTAGGATAATAATGGTAAATTGTATAATGATCAAAATGGAATCTTAATATTCTTTTTTAAAAGGCTTGGAAATATTGGTGATCATTTACCTAAATCTTAGAGGTGTATATCCTTTTCATAAATTATAAAGAGTAGACATTGACAAAAACAATCTATACGGCTGCTCGGGATTATTATGTTGTCAATTAAGTACGCAATCCGGATAGGGTTCAACGTTTTTTTATTAGCATTTTGTTCTTTTTTTTGGTCTAAATGTCAGTGCTCTACTTCAAGTCATGGTCTTGTTTTAGGATCAAATTAAGAGAATAAGGAAAACTAGTGAATGGCTTTTGGAATTGCTATCTGGGTATTGTATCACTGTTGATTCCAGAAGTTCTAGTTTGGGTTGAATGACTAAAGAATGGATTTTGCTGTCCTGCAGCTGCAAAATAGGGGCTCCCACTAAGAATTGGTTACATAAAGAGTTATGTTAATTTAACACCTGGGTTTTATTTCTTTATTTATTTTTTGGCGACAGGCGAGGGCCGAACAATACTATTGGCGGAGGCAAATAAATCCTTCCGATATTAGATAGAAGACTCGTTATCTGGTCTTTGAGGGACCTATTGTGATGTCTCTTAAGTTCATTTGAAATTGGAGTATGAAGGAATTAAATTTCTCAGCTCGAGAAAATGAATGAAGTGTGCTTTTAGTCTCCTAATATACATCCCGGTTGAAAATCTTTATTTGTCCTTTTGCTGTAAATTATCAAAAGAAAACCAAGAGTCTGTAAATCAAAGAATAAAATGGAGCCCAGAATAAAAGACAGTCAAAATGCAAGAAAGTACCAGAATTAGAAGACTCAGGAACTCCAGAGCGAAGGCTGTGTTATGCACATAAAAATGATACTGAATTTTTCTTTTTCTTTTTTTTGTTCTCTTGCTCTAAAGTTGGTTTGAGGGGAAATTGATCCTTTAACACTACACATCTTCTCCTGTACTTCTGAAATAGCTAGAGTAATGGGATGATTATTAGAAATTTCGAACAGAAAATTAAAGAAAAAATTGCCAACATTGGTCCAAAAAAAAGTAGAATTCGGTTGTCTGTTTTTATTGCAAAATAGATTACATTACAAGTACTAACCAAGCACACACACACACACACACACATATATATGTAAGCATACAAGATGAACAAACAGAACCATAGACTACTTTACAAACTCATTTAAACATACACTCAATATCATGTACTAGAAACAGACTCCATTATTTCACAAAGCTCCCGAATAAAATGAGTACTCTGAACAGTACAAGGACAGCATGTCATTTGTGAGAGGCATAATAGCTCCTGCCAGAAATGGTGAAAGAAGAGTAAAATAATGTAAAGTGGTAGTTTGAGAAAGAAATTAAATCTTTTAACTGTAAAGAGTTAAACTCGGGATTAAAGAATATGAAGGAAAAGCATGAGGAATAAGAAGCTAACAGAGGTGAATAAGTATTACCAATTAGTATTCGAACCTTCGTTGCAGTTTGGCAATATTCACCACGGCTTTCACATACAGCCAATCTTTCACAGCAGTTAAGAAGTTGTAGTAACCATGTCTCCACGAGCTCTTCAACAATAAAGTGCCACAGACTCCCCAGAATCCAAAAAAGAAACCAAGAATCAAACTCATGTAAAATCCGAGAGTTATAAGCTGATCATCATCCTCATCCGGTGTGTTATAAGTATCATCTCTGCCTGGACTTGGAGCTGATTCTTCATCCGGACACTTATTTGGAAGTGGAAGGCCGCAAAGTTCAGGATTTCCAGCATATATGGAGGCACTGAAGCTTTGAAGTTGAGTGCCTATTGGAATTTTACCAGAAAAGTTGTTGTACGACAAATCCATGACACTAAGACGACTCAACTGAGAAAGGTTTGAAGGAATGCCACCAAAAAACTGATTTCTTGACATATCAAGGAAGTCCAATAGTTTTAACTGACCAATCTTTGGAGAGATTTGTCCAGATAAATTGTTTCTTGAAAGGTTCAATGCAGTCAATCCAACAAGATCCATAATCTCGTCAGGAATTTCTCCACCTAACACATTACTTGAGAGGTCAATGATCTTTACAAGTCCCAGAGTACTTTTGAACTCGTACTGGCCTCCTTTCCATGTCAATGTTGTTTTGTCAAAATAGATTAACGGCACTAGCATTCCTCGAAGGCCAAGATTGTGGTAATAATAGTTGTAGTAATAATAGTTGGAGATAATGGAGAGATTGGAACTTCTCTGTTGCTTCATCGCTGTGAAATTATGGAAACACTTGGGTATGATTCCTGATATGTTATTCAAAGAAAGATCCAAGATTTGAATGTATGATAGGTGGCATAACTGCAAAGGTATATTTCCAAGGAATTTGTTAGATTGCAAACTAAGAACAACCAAATTTGGAAGACTTTCTCCAATCCATGGCGGTATCTCTCCAGACAATGCATTTTTTCCAAGATCCACAAGTGTCAGTTGTGAGCCATTCCTAAAGAATGAAGGGAATGCCCCAATTAAGCTATTGTTGTACAAACTTAAGGATTGGATATTGGGTAGGAAGCTCATTGAAGCTGGGATTTTGCCAAAGAAGCTATTATTGGCCAAATTAAGAATGGCTAGCCTATCGAATTGGAACCAACAATCTGGAAGTCTTCCAGACAGTAGGTTATTTGAGAGATCAAGATACGTTAATAAATGGTTACTAATAGAACATAAGAAGGAAATCGACCCTGAAAACTTATTTTTAGAGAGATTTAGGGATAAAATATTTGATGGAAGCAGAGGAATCGGACCCTCAAAAAGATTTGAACTGACATCTATATAGGGACCACGAATATCAGATTTCAAAGACAAATCTGGAAGTTTACCCTTTATTTGGTTGTTGGAGAGATTTAAATAATATAGCTGACTGCTTAGATCCAGAAACCAATGGGGGACAGTATCTGTGAGTCCTGCGTTGGAGATATCAAGTGCAAGAGTTTGATTCTGTGATTGAAGCCATTTTGGAAAATGGGGCCCCATCTTGCAAGAGCCAAGAAATATATTGAAAAGTTGAAAAGGTGGAATCCAATCATGGCTAAATTCCAATGTCAGTGAATTATCTGATAAGTCCAATGTGTATAAGCTGGAAAGATTTTGAAAAAGAGCTTCAGAGATGACACCTCTGAGTGAATTTCCACCAAGTAACAGCAGCTCAAGCTTGAACAATTGGCCAATGCTTTTGTTTATCGTCCCTTTTAAACGATTGTTTTCAAGATCCAATACTTGCAGATATGAAAGTCCTTCAAAATCAGGTATTCTACCTGTGATTTCATTGAAACCTAAATACAGCCACACCAATGATGAGTTCTTTGTGCTGCCACTGGAGACATTTCGAATGAACTCAGAGAGCTGTCCTCTGAGTTCATTGTAAGACAAGAATAATATTTGTAAGCTGGATATGTTTCCAAGAAATTTTGGAATCTCTCTGAATTGATTGGATGAGAGACCGAGATATCTAAGGCAAGCCATGTGTCCAAAAGTTTCTGGAATGGAGCCATCTAGCTGGTTAGAACCAAGGTCTATAACGTCAACAAGATTGCTACTAACATTAAACAACCAAGGGTACATTGAATTAGTGAGTTTGTTATCGGAGAGATCAATAACCTCAAGAGATTTACTAAAATTGAGGGAGAAAATAGATGAAGGAATGATAGGTGGAAGATCACAATTGGCTAGATTCAATGTTCTGAGGGAATGGAGCTTGGAAAGTACCTGAACCCAGTTTCTGAATTTTCTGAGATTGCTGTGAGACAAGTCAAGATATCTTAAAGAAGAAAGATGAGAAAGCCACTCGAGGTTTCCACCACTAAACAAGTTATTAAATCGGAGGTCAAGAACTTGTAACCTTGAAAGGTTTCCTAGCTGATGAGGAATTGGTCCAGCAAACTGAGCACTAGAGAGATAAAGGTAGCTCAATTTCCTGAGGGAACCAATGAACTCAGGAATTGGACTTCCACCAAAATTATTCCATCGAAGGTCCAAATAAGTTAAATGTGGCAATTTAAGCAAAGAAGGGCTTATTGTACCTTTCAGAGGTTCCATTGGTGAGGATCCTCCAAGATCAAGCACTATTACATGGCCTGTTTTGCTGCTACACTGAACTCCTGCCCATTTACAACAGTCTCTTTTCTCATATTCACTTCCCCAGGATGAAAAAATGTCAGATTCATCTACCAGTCCTTCTTTGAAAGTGAGAAGTGCTTCTCTCTCCTCATTTAAGCACCTTATTAGGCTGTTGGAATCAGCAACTCTTGGCTCCAAATGAAACAGAATCACAGAAAACAAAGCTACATATTGAAGTAGAAGGAACTGTTTGGATGACATTGTATTATTATATATGATCACCCGCTTTGAAGATATGTGTATATAGTTATATTTGAAAACCAGGAATCCTTGCAAATTTATATACTAATCTTCATAATGGAAAAGAATATTTTACCCTTACGCATTCTTCACTCGTGCCAACGGTGTTCATTGAAAAGATTAATTTTGTCTTTCATTATCATGATATGTCATCTACTTCAGCTTTTAATTATTTTTGTAACCCAAATATCACAAGAGTAAGTTCTTGTAAAGTTATCTTCGTTCACATTTTAGTACCAATGATCCTGAATCATGTGAATCCAGAACCGACTAACCAATCTCATGAGAAATATATGTATCAAATAATAATCTATAATGAACGGTGTTACATATTTAATTACAAAATACCAGGGTCCAGGTCATTGCTACTCATATAACCTGCGTTGGAGCAGTTTAAATGTCTTTTTCAACGAGCGATTCTTCATTCACGCCAGTAGTCTTCTCTAGTTAGAATATTTTACTTCTATAGATTAATTGATCAAAAAGACAGCCAATTCTTGGAAAATCATATTTTTGTAATAATGATTATAAAAAAAATCATACGAATCCACCACCCAATTCAACAAAATAGTCAACGTTAATTTAGCTCCTTCTAGCCCTCTTTTCTGTTTTCTCTTTTTCCATGAAGATGCTGCACCATCGAGCAAAAGGAGCTTTATCATAAAATTTTACTTTACCCTTCATGCTTTTTAGCAGCATGAAGTAACTTACCTTGGCGGGAGTTTTGCGATGTAATGTATTTTGGTGATTAGATATTCAATATAATTTTAAGATAATTGTAATTTGAGCTTTCCCATTATTGAATTTCATGTATTTATAAGCATTATCCGAAAAAATTAAAAAAAAAAAAGTTATAAGCACGGCAATATGCAACATGAATTTTTTTGTTCTAGGTCGATAAAAATTAACATGTTTAAGAAAAAAAATTGACATGATTAGTTTAATTGCGTATTGTAATATGGTTTTAAAATATTTGTTAATTTTGTCATATTTGTTCGGACCGCTCAAATTTTATTGGGCTGTTTGTTTTTTCGATTTAATGACTTAATCGACTTAATTTTAATCAGTTAAGTCATTAAGGGCACATTTGGGATTGAGGTTGGAATTCAATAAGTTACTTATTTAATAATTTTTGAAAAAAATTGTGTTTGGTAAATTTTATAAAAACATTTTATTTAATAATTTTTTCCATTTTGACAGCAGTTTTTAAAAGCATGTGGAGGGTTACTTTTTATAAGCAGCTTATTAAATAAGTCACCACACATTTTTTAAGTTTCTATTTTAACCTTAGTATTTTAATTAAAAGACAATTATATCTTACTTTTTCATAAACCCTAATATATAAACTATTAGATATCATATTATCCCACAATCAAATTACTTTTACAACTATTATATATTCTCTCAAGTATTAATTTAATGTGAATGTAATACATATTACTTTTATTTTATTTAAATTAGGCATAAGTATGAATTTTTATTATATTTTATGTAACAGATTATAAAGTTCATTAGACTTTATTTAATTTAGTTTTTTTACTGTATGCAATTTTATGTATTTAAAAAAAAAAGGAATGTCTAAATAATTTATTAAACATGCTCCAAAAATAATAGGTAATTTAAACTTATGTCTGTTTTGGTCATTATATAATAAAACAGAACTTTCATAGTAAAATTTATCAAATTTGGTCATTATATAATAAAGCAGAACTTTCATAGTAAAATTTATCAAACTCATGTACTCTACTTTTCAAATTCACAGCAATTGCAACAATGCAGTTTACCAAACATATAGTTGCTTTTTTAATCAGCAGCTTATTTCATTCGCACAACAGAAGCAGCTTATTTAATCAGCCACCGCAATATGAAATTGGCCCTAAGTCTGTTTGTTTTTGCAACTTAATAAAAAATTTCAGTCATTAAGTTATTAAGTCAATTTTTTTAACTTTTTACTTAATCTAAAAAGTCTGAATTATATCATTAAAGTATATTCTCCAAAATATCTCTGTCTAATTAATAAATTTCATCCTTACACAAATAAAATTTAATAAGTAGCATTATTACCCATCTCTGAAACTTGTGATAATATAGTGGTAGACTATTATTATTTTTATCTTTTTATTTTCTTCAAATTAGCATTATTCATTTTCATAATTTTTATGAATATTTTTCATATAAAAACATAATGAACTACAATAAAATTAAGTAACATATACTAATTCAGGATATAAAGAGTTATATTCCATTGAACATGATTTATGTTATGATAATTTATTATCTTATTTAAGTTCTTTGAAATATTTATTATTTGTTTAACATTAATAATTTGTAAGCGTACAAATGTAAAAATATTAGTTTTCAGATTTTTTCAGTTAAAAAAATAAATTAATATTTATTTTTTGCAATTCAGACAAAAAAAATATTATTCAGATTTAGACATTTAGTTCTATTCAGAATTCAGACTAATTGACGACCATTCAGACTTTAGATAAAAAAACAAACGCTATCTATGACAAGAAATCATGTATCCATATTTTTTAAAATTTGACATTACACAATAACATAAATTATCACTCCTAAATTTCACTTGAAGTTTCTAATAACGAAGAAAAGTGTGAGAAAATCAAATAATGATGGACAGAAATAAATAAACAGTGAAGCTATTGGCACCCCTTCATTATTCTTATAAAACCCATTTCAAATAAAGTTACAACTAAGGACAAAGAACAAATAAACATACAGTTTTTTTTTTCCCCAACAAATTACTTACATTCATCATCAATTTCTTTTTTTTATTTTTTTATTTCCTACCTATTACTTCTTATCTAACTAAAATAAATTGTAAAAATTTAGAATAATCTAATTTTCTTTTCCAATTTCTAATTGATTAAATATTTTTGTAATTAAGATTACTTTCAAATTACAATCTAAAACATGTGTTATTTAAGCTAATGATTAACATTCAAAATTTTATCACTTAGAAAACTTTTTAATTTGTATATAGGATAACAATAAGATTGCTAAAGAAATGAAAAATAGCACATTACTACTTCGAGTTTTAACAAAAAAAAAAAATAAATGAAAAACTAAAAGAGTGCCTTTGAAAAGAAAAATGGAGATTTTCGGAAATAATATAAATGTAACTGAAAAAGGAGTTTCATAAGATTAGAGGGGTGCCAATAGTCCAACTCATAAATAAATTAAATGATTGATTATATTTATCTCCATCTTACTGATCAAATAGAAATTGAGGTTATTATCATTTGATTATTTTAAGAATTATAAAATATCAAATGATTATAAGAAATGTTAGTATTTATTATTTTACTAACCTTTTATTTTATTAAGTTTTTGTTAATATTGTTAGTCCAACAAGGGTAATAGTGTCTTTACATTCTAAATCAAGATAAAATTGGATGTATTTTAAAATTACAAGGACAGTATAACTATTATTGGTTAAAGAAACAAAGGAAAAAGAATTCGTGAATCCCAAGTATGTAGCATTATCATCATCATCATCTTCTTTCTTCTTTTTCTTCAATAGTGGTCAACCCTCTTTGAAAATCACTTACACTTTTGAATGTGTACAAGCGATGCATTGGAATTAATGGGTGTCATCTAAAAGAAGAATTGGAGGAATTTTGATGGCAGCCATGGGTGTGGAATTATTATTAACAATAGAAAAATAATAATAATCATAATTATTAAAATAAATAATAATAATAATAACAAAACAATTAGTTAAGGGCATTTTAGTAACTTAAAATGATCAATTTTGATTCTAAGATAAGGTAAACACAGTAATGGAAATACAGCCCATTCTAATTTTAATTATTACACTTCAAGTAAATAACTTATTCTAATTCTCATTACTCATTCTGATTCCAGCTCATTCTTATTTTCGTTTAGTAAACGCACCATTAATCACAAGTATGAGAAGTTTTGGAAGCAAAGACACACATTCTTCGATTGAGTTTGATTCTCTGTTTTTTGTTTTGTTATCTTTTATTTAATTAATTTTTAAAGTAAGGGTGTATTAATACTTTATTAGTTAACTAATAGTCAACTAATAATAGCAAACAGAAATGTAGAAAGATTTTACAAAGATAGAGTAGGAAAAGTGAGACACCAATACTTCTTGTGGTCATTTCATATTTTATAATTTCTAAAGTAGTCAAAAATAAAGCTCTAGAAATTAAGATTGATAGTGAGTCAACATAAATGATTGAATATTAAGTAAATCTAAATTACAACATTTAGCTAGGATAAGACGTAATCTTGTAGGATTTTCATCTTTGAAACAATTGAGTCTTGAAAACAATCATTTAGATGGGAGTATATACAAAAGTATTGGCAAAATGTTCAGCTTGAGATGTTGTTATTTAAACATAAATTCACTTTGAAGTGTCATATTCCGAGAGGAAAACTCTACAATGCCATAATAAACAAGTAAACAATTAACCCAAATAGAAGCCATATTTAGGCCGTTTTTAGATAGAAAGAAAATGATTCTACACCACTCTTTTCCGAGCCCTCTTTACTAAAACAAATTTCATCATATAACATCTATATTTTGTGCATCAAATATCGAATGTATTGTTTAATATAGGAATAATATATTGATTCTTGGTAGGCTTGCAACATTCAAGGATATTGAGGTTTGCTTTCATCGATACACAACGCAAGCAAACAAATAAGTACTTGATTGTATCCTGGAGGCGTATTTGCTTAACTTATGTGTATCACTCACTTGGTGGGGCAAAAAACTTCTTCAGAAAAATGACATTTGTAACGTGCCTTGAAGTACATATTAATTTCCTGCAATTTACTTGTTACTGTTATTTTCTTTGTACTTACAAAGTTGTAAATTGTGAGACTTAGTGTTGTTATTATGCTCTTAAAGCATTAGTTGTAATAACATTTTCTAATTTTTAATAAAACATATTTATTCATAGTTCATATTGAGCATATATATTGTTAGTCCTTATTTATAAAGAATGTGATTTATGTATTGGGCATATGATGTCAATACTAGAAGATATAAATCACAGGTTCTTTATAAACAAAAGATTGTTCACAACTATTAATGAAATAGGCATTTCATTATGTAAGATTTTAACTTTTCTACTTCAATCGTGAGTGATTTTATCTTGATCACTGAAGTGGAGACTTTGAGTAGAATAGTTAATGTGCATATGTGATGTGCATACTAAACTAAACTATAGTGAATTATGATCTAGTCTAACAAATGTCATTGATTATAATTCACATAAGCTTTAATAAGCTTAATTGACCTTAATCCTAAGTGGGTAATGAACTTGCATTCACGTATTATATCTTTTGAGTTATCACAAAGTGAGACCTATATAAATGATCAAAACCTGGATAGCTTGAAAATATAATTTCATGGATCGTAGGAACATATACTTACAAGATGGAATGTATACTATTGATGCTTACTTAAGCTGTTTATGGTACTTGATCATTTAAATATGTGGCCGCAGTTTATTAAATAAATCATGTATTGAATAATAATATTTATTTGTAAATTTATCTACAGATATAGACTTATCAAAAGTGATCATTAGAACAAACAACGACTTAGGGTAAATATGTAATTAATAGAGGCACGATATTTACCAAAGGCCTAGCTTTAATTATGAGCATCATATTTAAGTTGTTATTATTGGTCGAGGACCAAGACTAAAATAAATTAAAAGGAGTTTTAATTAATTGGGTTTTTATTTAAATACATGGGTTACTAGAGTGCAACTTTGGGCTTTTAGTTAAATAGTATGGGGTTAACTTAGTTTTGGTGTGTTATGAGATGACTGAGCCTTTACTATTAAGTTGGAGTTAGAAAGCCCATGGGTCTGCAGTCCCTCTACTAGCTCAATTCCTAGTTAAACTCTGGTTCTGGGGACTATCTCAATTCCTAATCAAACTCTGACTCTAATAAGTGCCTATATAAAAGAGAGGAAATTAGAACGGAAATACACTTTTACATATACTCTTTCTTGAATAAGAAAAATACAGTTCTAGGGCTTCTATCTCCAGCACAAAATTAAGGTTATTTACATGTCCCCTCGTGTAAGGGAGACTATTGAGGATAGTAGAGAAGATTGCAACCTTCTCTACAATTCTTCAATAGAAATCTGAGGTATTTTTCTAATCTTATGCACGTATACATAATCAAGAAAAGTTCCTGGCTTTTGCTGATTTTATAAAATAGAAAAATTATTTTTTTTCAGATTTGATTAACCAACATAACACATTGCTTATCATAATAATGTTCCAACATTATTACTGCAATTCTCTACATTTGATATATATCCCCAACAATTTTAGGATGTTATTTCTATAGCAATGACATCAAGTTCATCTCTTCGGCAATTCACAGTAAATTTTGTCAAATGGGAATAGTTAGATGATGGTAACTTTAAATGATGGTAGAAAAAGTTACATTTCTTATTGATAAGCCTCAGTGTGGTCCATGTTCTCACAACATTAAAGCCTAGAGAACATGAGAATGAAACACTAGTAGAGAGAGCACAGCAGAAGTGGGAGCAAGATGACTATGCATACAAGGGACGCATTTGCAATGCCATATGTGATACTTCATTTAATCAATATCATAGCAAACCCATAGCAAAAGAAATATAGGACTCATTGAGGCTAAATAGATGATGGAAGACGCCACAAGTAAAAAATTCTTGGCTTTTAAATTTTTTAATTATAAAATGGTTGATAATAGACGTGTGGTTGAACAACATAATGAGAATTTTCATATTCTTGACCAATTCAACCAACATAACATGGCAATGGATGAGTGTATTATTATTTCTTTAATTATTGATAAACTTTCTCCCTCTTGAAAGACTATAGAAAAATCTTAAACATAGGAAAGAGGAAATTAACTTGGAATGTTCGTGCAAAAGTCTCCGTATTAAAGAGGAACTCAAACCTAATAGTCTTAAGGAACAAGCCACTATGTCCTATAAAATTAACATCGTAGAGGAGAGGAAGGAGTTTAAGCATTCTAATTACCTTAAGAATAATTAAAAGTGAAAGTTTGATTCCAAAGAGAACCAAAACAACAAGAAAAAAAAATGGTGCATATCACTGCTGCAGAAAGCCTGACCACTTCAAAAGAGTTCGTTGACTTCTTAAAAAACAAAAAGAAGGTTCGAACTCAAATTTTGTGGCCATGATATTCAAGATCAATGTTCTCGAAGATTATAATGCATAGTGGATAGATTATGGTGCAACCAAGCATGTGTGCAAGGATCGTAGCCTTTTCACATCTTATAAAGTAATGGATGATGGAAGTGTTATTTATATGGGAAATTCCTCCACTCCAGCAATGAAAGAAAAAGGCAATGTGAAACTAGATTTCACTTCTGGAGAAACCTTAACTATTACTGATGTTTATCATGTACCTGAAATTAGGAAAAATCTTGTATTCGGTAGCCTTCTTAATAAATTTGGTTTGGGTCAAACAAATTTGTATCATATAAGAGTGGTACCTTTGTTGGGAAAGGATAATATGACAAAATGTTTAAACTCAGTAGTAATAAAATAAATATTTCTTCTATTTACATGATTGACTCATTATCTTTGTGCCACAATCATTTAGGATATGCGAATATTAAAAGATTGCATGATATGGCTAAATTACAATTCCTGAACATGAAAATGTTGTGCATAAAAAATGGCATAGTTCAATGGTGATATTTCAAAATATTGCTATATGTATTTGTTATATTATTAAGATCAAGTGTTAGATAAATTTAAAATTAAGTACCTTAGAAAGTGATAAAGGAGGTAAATATCAATTTTCTGAATTTTGTGAATCTGTTGGGATTGTACATGAAACTAGCCTTGCATATACACCATAACAAAATAGTATCGCTGAAAGGAAAAATAGATCACTAATTGAAATAGTTAATGCTATGCTTAATTCTAGGCTTGGTAAAGGTTTTTGGGATGAAATACTTTTAACTACATGTCATGTCTTGAATAGAGTGCTTAATAAGAAAACAGAAGTCACCTCTTATGAATCATGGAAAAAGAAAAAGCCTAATCTTTCTTATTTAAGAGTTTGGGACCATTGTAAGACTACATAAACCAAAGATAAAGAAAGTCATATAAAAGGGCATTGAATGCATATTTTTAAGATATAATGAACATAGTAAAGCTTATATGTTTCTTGCAATATAACTTAATAGCTTTGTTGAGATCTATACTGTAGCAGAATCTATACTGTAGGAGAATCTATAGATGCCATATTCTATGAAAATACATTTTCCAATGTATAAAAAGGTATTGACTCTCAAAAGTTTGATAAACCAATAGAAATTGGTAAAAAATGTGATGCTAATAATGACAAAAATGAATTGAGAAGGAGCAAATGAATAAGGACTAAAAAAATCCTTTGGATCAGAATTTATAGTCTATTTGGTAAAAGGGACAAAAGACTCTCAATCTAGCAGATCATCATCACACTTACTATAAAGTCTAATCCCCTCACCTGTGGAGAGGCAATGAAAGATGCTACTTTTTGGAAAGAGACCATTAGCAGATCTGGCGCTAATGGCTTCTTTAATGAAGTGATATTTTGTTGTAACCAAACAACCAAAGAAAGCATATGAACAACATCTATAATTGTAGACAGTAAATGACAAATTGACTCTATTACAGGTAATAAGACTTGGATATTAGTTGATTTACCACCTCATTCTAATCCTATAGGTTATAGATGGATATTCAGAAATAAAATAAAAGTTGATGGAATTATTGAAATTTTAAAGCAAAACTAGTAGCAAAAGGCTTTACACAAAAAGAAGGCCTTGATTATTTACATATGCACTTTTTACAATAATCACTACCATTAGAGTCGTGATTGCTTTGGCTTCAACTTATCATTTTAAAATCCATCAAATGGATGCAAAAGTAGTTTTCCTAAATGGAGAATTAGATGAAGAAATAAAACTACCAAAAGGGTTTGTTTTGCCAAGACAAATTATAAAGTTTGTGAACTAGTCAAACTCTAAAGTAGTGGCATGAAAAGTTTGACAAAGTGATTATTTTTAATGGATTTAAATTCATGAATATGATGAATGTTTATATAGCATATTCAATAGAAATAAAGATGAGATTATTTATTTATATATAGATGATATGATATTTTAAAAACTGATAGTGAGAGCATTGAACTCACTAAATCATTGTTGTCATCTAATTTTCATATGAAAGACATGGGGCTTACTAATGTGATTTTGGGATTAAAATTATAAAAAGGAATAATGGCCTAATGTTGACCCAATCAAATTATATGAAAAAAAATTTAAAAAATTTAATTATTATGATTTTATTTCTATGTCAATAACTTTTGGATTCAAACATAAGATAGTATCTTAACATTGGAAGAACAATATACCAATTAGCATATGCTCCTGTATTGGGTGTCTTATTTATGTTATGGCTAGCACTAGGTCAGACATTGCTTTTACTATGGGAAAGCTGAGTGCATATACTTTGTAATCCAAGCCAAGCATATTGGCAATGTTAAAATTTTAAAAATTTAATTATTATGATTTTATTTCTATGTCAATAACTTTTGGATTCAAACATAAGATAGTATCTTAACATTGGAAGAACAGTATACCAATTAGCATATGCTCTTGTATTGGCTGTCTTATTTATGTTATGGCTTGCACTAGGTCAGACATTGCTTTTACTATGGGAAAGCTGAGTGCATATACTTTGTAATCCAAGCCAAGCATATTGGCAATGTTAAAATATTTAAAATAGACAATGGATTATACTACATTGAATATCCTTCATTTTGGAAGGATTCTTAGATACTAGTTGGATTACTGACCAAGATGATCATACATCCACAAGTAGTGGGCTATTTAATCTTGGTGGAGGAACTACTTCATAGGGCTCAAAGAAGTAAACTTGCATAGCAGACTCCACCATGGCTGCATAATTTGCAGCTTTGGCTTCACGTAGCAAAGAAGTTGAATAGTTAAGGAATTTACTTATAGAAATTCTTATTTGGTCCAAACCAATGCTTCTTGTATCCATTCACTGTGATAGTGAGGCAACTCTATCTAGGGCATACAACCAAATCTATAATAGGAAGTCTGCTCATATTAGTTTAAGACATAGTTATATAAGACAATTGCTTACAAATGGTGGAATCACAATTGACTTTGTAAGATCATGTCAAAATTTAGCTGACACTTTAACTAAAGATCTTCCAAGGATCATTGTATAAAAAACTTATAAGGAGATAGGACTGAAGCCAGCATCATCTTATCATTAATGATAAGATCTTAGGTTCAATGAGCAAAAGTATATCATATGTTGTGATAGCAAGCACTATAATATTTTATGATGTGTCCTAAAGGTAAGTACTTTTTTGCTAGAACATGTGGAAAAGAATAAGCTACTTAGCTTTTAATAGACTTATAATAAATGTTTTTGTTACGTGGACATTCTAGATAAGTCTAATTCTAGATAAGTCTACCTAAGTGAATGTAGGAAGTGGTGCTGCTTCCTATGTAACTTGGTTGGTTACTAAAGCACTCATGAAAACTAGACATAGACAAGGACCGATCCACGTGTTAGCTAAAGAATACTTGAGAATTTATAAAATTATATGTGAGATATATATGGTTAGTCGAATAAGGTCGTTGGTTCAAAGCTTGTCTACCATGCCACTTTGGTTAGCCTTGATGTGTTGTCGCTAAATGAAGGTTCAAGTCCAAAAGACAACTTCATTTATGCCTAAGCTTTCTAAGCATGTGCAAGATAATTTTTCAAAATTCATTTATTCTAAAAATGGTCGGGGATTGTTGGAATAATTTCAAAATAAATTATGTCTTATTATAAAGATATGTCCAATTAATTGTGGCTTATAGAATGGGTACTTTTGTCACTTAGGATACATCCTTTCATGGTGCCATTTCATTTGAAGTGATAATGGTTCAATTTGGATCATTGATTAAAATCAAATCTTAATCAATGGCCATGAATAGAGAGGTATTATGAAAGCAATAATGATACAGTTACAAACTATTGTACAAACTTTTTTGTATAACCTGAGTTGGCGGCTGATGTGGCACTAACCACATCACCAAGTTAAGTCAACTTAAGCTAACAGAGTAAAACCCATACGGCTTATAAATTAAAAAAAAAAACATTATTTCCCCAAATTCATGACTTCGGCTTCTCTTTGTTTACAATCTTCCTTTGCCACTATATTTTTTTTCTAGTATGTCGACAAAATTGCCGAATGGATTAAAAGTTATTTCTTTACAATCTTCCATGCTGTGTCATTATTGTTTTCAATTTTGTTCTAATTGAAGTTGGGGTCTCTTTTTTTTTTGAGAGGGGGGGGTGTTGAATCCACTTTTACTATGTGAAAATCAATCAATTCCTTTTAGTTTTAAGTCAAACAAAATCAGTTCGTCATATATTTACCACAACAGAGACTTTATCAATAAGTTTTTTAATTGCATTGCATCTCTAGGAACAAAAACAGAGTTTTGCTTATTAATTGTTCTGTAAATTTGTAGTTGAACAATCTAGAACTTTTGTTTGAATCATGTATTTATTACAACAATTATTGGAAAAATTTCAGGATTAGTTTGTAACACCTGGTTTGAAGAAAAATTTTGTTTAAACAAAATTCACATAACAATCTTTTAAATTTTTAGACTGTTTGTGGTACTTTTCCTTTGGAAAAATAATTATCATGTATGGATATGGAAGTTAGTTCACTTATTTCGGGCGGGGGCTTTTTGGTTTTTATTGTTTATTCGCATTTTTTTACCGTCATCATGTATTGGCATCGACTGATTCCTTTAATTATTGATTATTGAATATCAAATATGCAGGACTTTGAGTCCAAACCTGTTAAAGACATTCTTTCAGACTCTCATCTTGTCGAGGTAAATTCGTATTATTATTTTTTTTAATATTCAACAATGTAATTTTTATTTGGATTTTTATATCATTCATATTAGGACAATAATGATGAGGAAGTGGGAGATACAATAAGTCCAGAAGAAAAAATTGGGTTGCCTAAGGTTGGAATGGTTTTTGATTCTTTTGAGGGTGTTTTTGACTTTTATAAGCAATATGGAAAAGGCATAGGGTTTGAAGGTGTTATTAGATCTTCGAGAAAAGGAGATGATGGGCAACTGAAATTTGTGATAATATGTTGTTCGCATTATGGGAAACCAAGATCAAAGTCTGCAAATGCCTTCAAGATGCGTCCAATGAAAAATATTGATTGCAAAGCAAGGCTTGGTGCTTCTATACGACCTGATGGAAAGTGGCAGGTGCGTTCTATCATATTTGACCACAATTATGAACTTACTACTTCAGAGAAAGCTCGATTTTTAAAGACTAACAGAATATTGAAAGCATATGTAAAGAGAAAGCTGGAATTAAATGATAGAGCTGAGATCAAAATGAATAAGAGTTTTAATTCTTTAGTAGTTGAAGCAGGAGGACAAGAGAATTTATCTTTTTTGGAGAGAGATTATAGCTTGGAGTTGGAGATGCCACTGCAATTAAAAACTACTTTATAAAAATGCAAGGTAACAATTCAAATTTCTTTAATGCTATAGATTTATGGGCTGATGCAAGTTGTCTGAGCTCTATATAAGGAGTTTGGCAATGTTATTACATTTGATACAACATATTTAACTAATAGATATGATATGCCTTTTGTTACCTTTGTGGGGGTGAATCATCATGGACAATCAACGTGATTAGGTTGTGGATTGATCTCTAATGAGGATACTGAGACTTTCATATGGCTTTTTGAGTCTTGGCATACATGTATGATGGATACTGCCCCGGAAGCGATAATTACTGATCAAGATAAAGTTATGCAGAAAGCAATTGAGGTTGTCTTTCCAAATACAGGTCATAGATAGTGTTTGTGGCATATAATGAAGAAATTGCCTGAAAAATTAAGAGGTTACAAGGAATATGATTTAATCAAATTTAATTTACAAAATGTTGTTTATGATTCATTAACACCTGTTGCATTTGAAGGGCGATGGGATAAATTCATTGAAAAATATAATCTGAGTAGTAATGAGTGGTTGCTTGGGTTGTATGATGAAAGAAGACGTTGGGTGCCATCATTTGTGAGAAATTCTTTTTGGGCAGGAATGTCTACAACTTAACGTCGTGAAAGCATGCATGCATTTTTTTGATGAATATGTAAATTCTAAAACGACCTTGAAACAATTCGTGGAACAATATGAGAGTGTATTGAAGGATAATGTGGAAAGGAAGAATCAAGCTGATTTTAATTCTTTTAATTCACAAATTCCTTGTATGACTCATTATGCCATTGAGAAGCAGTTTCAAGATGTTTATACAATTGCAAAATTGAAAGAGTTTCAGCGTGAGTTATCAGGAAAAATATATTGTGAAGTATCTTTATATAAAGAGAATGGTGTGAGCTTGGAGTTTACTGTGAATGAAGACGTCAGAGTTGGAGAAACTCTACGTCAAGATTTTTTCATTGTTTTCTTGAGGTTAATTGTATGGCATCTCATGAGGTTAATTGTAATTGCCAATCGTTTGAATTTAAAGGAATATTATGCCAACATGCAATGCGGTGTTTCTTCGTAAAGATATCTTTCATGTCCCACTGAAGTATATTCTCAGGCGATGGAGAAAAGATGTAAAAAGATGTCATACTAAAGTGAAGGTAAATTATGATAATTGGAGTGTCAAACCTAAGGGCTATCGTTTTGATAAGATGTGTAATTTATTCTATAATGTGGCAGAATTGGCTTTCATTAGTGAAGAAAAGTGCAATTTGGTGGTGTCAACAGTAAATGATTTGGAAAGAATGTTGAGTGAAAATTTTGTCAATGGAAAACAGAGTAAGATTAGTTCGATTGATGGAACAAGAAGTAATGGAAAACTTGATGGCACTTCAACCATTCTCACTCCTTTGGGGGTCCAAAGTAAAGGTTGTCCTAAGTTCAAGAGGAAGCAGTCTAAGCTTGAAAAAGTGGTCCAGAAAATGAAAGGAAAAACGGTGCAAAAGAATTCAAATGGTAAAAAGATGAAAAAGGTAAGCAAATAAAAAATCTTAGCAATGGCTTCTTTTTTATTGTATTTTTTATCATATTTATTATTTGTAGTAACTGTACTTTACCATGCTTAGAATGATTTCATAGAACCATTATGCGATAAAGTTATTTTTGGTACACAACAAAGCATGGTTGTGGAGGTATGTAATATTTGTTCAATAATTCCCACTTAAATTGTAAAGATTTAATTTATTTTAGTTCTATAATGTTTATATTTATTTTTTTGGGCGAATTATAGAATTCTGAAATTGATCTAGTTACATGTGCGTACATGCCTACAAATACATACCAAGGATGATCTAATCATAGGTAAATCTAGTAATAATTTGCAGGTATTCATAAATTATGAATATTGTTATTTGCTTTAACATCATAAACATTAAATTGTCCGTTTTTATTTGCAGTCATTATTCAGCTCAAAGGGATGCACATGATTAGTCTTGCTGCATTGGTTGAAGCCTTTATGGCTTTTTACCTCAGAATAATGCTTGAATAAAAAGAATTTGAGCCTGTTTTGGTAGTCATTTCATTTTTTTTTTTTCTGTTACTACCAAATGGTTTTTGGCACCTTGTAGGGAACTATTACTTGGTCTTTGACAAATCCTCTATTCATGTTATTGAAGTTATACTGCTGCTATTTAGTAAGAGGAATGATGATATATCATTTCTTCTCATTTGATGAATTTTGCATAAGGGAATATATTGAAGGCTCTTTCATTCAAAATACGTTTGTATTTCATCTCATTTTCATTGCTGCAGTTGTTCAAAAGGTAAAAATTTAATCATTAAATAGAAATATCATTAAAACAAGCCTAAACGGCCAGAGTACATAGTCACAAGTGTATGTATGACAAGAAAAATCCAGCCCTTGCAGTTCTTGCTTTAGTTTTCAGTGGGAATATCAGTAGGTTAATTATAGAGCATAATGAGTGCCACGAAACCACTTGTGGTAGCTACGGTAGCTTCGGTAGTAAAACTCAGCATGTTGGTAGCTTCGGCAGTAAAAGTCACCATGTTGCGACCTCCCATAAGGGCATAGAAGGGTCTATTAAGCAAAGACATTGCAATCTATTAGACAACAATAAGTTAGTAACAAATTGTGCATGGTGACTAGAAAAATGAATCTAGAAATCTCTAAATTGGAAAAAAAAAAAAATAGAAGTCTTCAAAAGTATTCTCAGTGATCCTCCTATTGTTCTGTAAATTATAAAGCTGCAAAATCTTATAAAGAAGCCACGTCTATGCTAAAATATGTTCTAAGCAACTTTTAAACTATATCACCAAATAAAAAATAACCAAGCCAATAAGATGAATCTTTAAACATCTACAAAACTCTCAACAGACTAAATTCAATTCACCATTACCCTGCAAACTCAAAACAGCGATTTAAGACCAAGGCCAAATTTTATTCATCAAATCTCCATTTCTAAATAGCATTTGTCATATTCAATCGGCTTGATTGTGTTTACTATTAAATATTAATTAAGTTTGGACCGCAGCCAACACTTGCTGAATAATTTGAAGGGCAAAGGAGTACACCACGGCCAGCCTCTCTGTTTTCCACTAGGGTGACTCATGGAGGGCCACAGGGCTTTTCCCAGCAAAGGAGGACCACAAACTATTTGTCTTTACAGTAGGCGTTAGCAAAACTTATTATTAAAACACATTTCATAAACTAAAATAGAGCACACAGTAAATATAATAATCATGGAACAATTGCTGTCAACAATGAAAAGAATGCAACCCAAAAATGAAGATTTGGGAACCAATATAACAAATAAAAAGTCATACAGAGAAGGAGAAGACCTAACGTAAGCTGCGAGCTCCAGAAAACTCTTGGCAAGCATATCCCAATGCAAGAAATACTGTAGCATTGAAAATGTTAGCAATGCTGCCTACTGTAAAATTAATTTTGGAGGTCTTTATATTATTTCTTCTAACTTAATCATCTTTATCTCAATGAATAAGTTATGATACATTTGTTTTGTTAATTAATACAATAATTGTGAGCCAAACCAACACAATTAGTTAATTCCCCTAATTAATCATCAGTAGTGAAACATACGAAAAGAAATGAAAATTATCTACCGGATCATTCCCAAGAAAAAGAATGCTTTTTTTTTTTTTTGACATGATCAGCAGCATTCAACCATTCAAAAAAGAAAAACGAAACCAAAAGCCAACCCCAATTTGAAGAAAATTGAAATCACCCTCAATCTACCAAGCAAACTTATAGGACATACCAGTTTTCACCTATGATTTTGAAGGCCACTGAGAGGGAATCTGTTAGTATTTGCAGCCCAATCACCATGAGAGCCAAGTGCAAAAAGAAGCGCATGAGGAGGTTGAAGAGAAAGCTCCAAAAGATGAGACATATATCTAAATAGAATAAGAATAAGAATAGTTATTATTTCAATTTCTTTACTTTCTGTCCCTCCCTTGTGGATTTTATTGAAGTTTTGATAACTTTCACAGATTTAATCTAATGGATATAATTAGTTTTGGATTTAAAAATAAAATCTTATAGGGCATACCAGAAAAAAAAAAAAAATCAACGGCAAAGGCAGATTGTCGTCATAAAATTGAGCAAAACCAGCAAAGATTGTTGCCGGCGACAAAGATAGGTGGTGAGCTCGCGAAGACGTGAAATGAAAGAAATAGAAAAATAGAAAATAAAAAATAAAAAAGGCTTTTACGTCGTTAACTTGGGGTGACTTAACTTAGTGACGTGGCTGGTGCCACATCAGCCACCAACTCACGTTGTACAAAAAAGTTTGTACAATAGTTTCTATCTGTTATGAAAGTTGACAACCCAAATAGAGGGGTCATTCTATGATGCCGTGCGGCATCAATATCGTAATTAAATATAAATAATGTAAATAAGATATAAAATTTATAAATTTAACAAAACTCTTAAATCAACATTAACTGTAAAATAAAATATAAATTTTAGAAGTTAAACATAAGATTTGTAAATAGAAGGTAAAACAAGTAAATTAATATTAAATTAGTAAATTGGTGTATTATTAGTAAATAAAATAAAAACTTGTAAATATCACATAAAACTAGTAAATCAATATTAAGCATAAAGTAAAACATAAATTTTGGAAAATGGAACATAAAACTTGTATGTGAAAGGTAAAACAAGTAAATTAATATAAAACTAGTAAAATTAATAGGTTACTGGTAAACAAAATAAAAATTTATAAATATAATATAAAACTAGTAAATCAACACTAACTATAAAATAAAACATAAATTTTACAAATGAAACATGAGACTTGTAAAAAAAAGGTAAAACAAGTAAATTACTATAAAATTGGTAAATTGATGTATTACTAGTAAATAAAACAAAAATTTATAAACATAACATAAAAATAGTAAATCAATATTAAGCGTAAAACAAAACATAAATTTTAGAAATGAAAAATAAGACTTGTAAATGAAAAGTAAAATAAATAAATTAATATAATAATAGTAAATCAATAATAAATTTTAGAAATGAAAAATAAAAGCTTGCAAATATAACGTAAAACTAATAAATCAACACTAACTGTAAAATAAAACATAAATTTTAGAAATAAAACATAAAACTTGCAAAAAGAAGGTAAAACAAATAAATTGCTATAAAACCGTTGAATTGATATATTACTAGTAACTAAAATGAAAATTTATAAATATAACATAAAACAAGTAGATCAACATTAAGTGCAAAATAAAATATAAACTTTGTAGATTATGTCAAAAACTTATAAATAAAAGTTAAAATGAGTAAATTAATATAAGAGCTATTATTAAAAAAAAAGTTCACAGTTGTAAAATAAAGTCTCATTATAATGTTTACAGCTTGTATATATGTAGCTTTTTTTATTTAAATTGAATAACGCTAGCTTTGTATTTATGTAATACATATGAAGTTTTATTAAAGATGAAATTTATTCTCAAAATCAGATTTTGAAAAAAATTTTATTTTAATATCTTTTAAAGTTGTTATAAGATGAGGATATTTTGTATCTTTCTGCACTTCCTCAACAATAATCTTAAATAATCTCTAAGTACAAGTAAAAAGTTTGAAACTATGTGAAGTATGCAGAAGACTCAAAATTAGATTTAATTTTATTTATATATCATATATGTGTCTAATAATATAAGAATTTTTTTTATTTTCTTTTTGCTTGTTTCACATCAAGATAAATAATTGCACTTGATTAACTTGTGTAATGAATAAATATTATTATAAAAAATGGGGGAATACACAAATGTCCTAAAATAAATATAGAATTTGTGGTAAAACCAATTCAATAAAATTTATTCCACTTTTTTTTAGTACGATTTTTTGTTTAATTAATGAGTAATTTTTTTCATGTTTAGTTAAAGAAAATATTTTTTTATAAAATTTTCACTAAAATTCTATAGAAACATTGTTAATTTTTTAAATAATTAATAATCTTATATAAACTTTCTAATTTTACTTTACATTTACTAGTTTTATATATAATTTACAATATTTATGTTTATCAAGGTATTGATACCGTAATTTTTATTACGGCATTATAGAATTTTCCCAAATAGAGGGACACAAGTATATATATAAATAAAGGCCATGTTTAGTTTATTTGCACATGAAGAAAATGATCATACACCACTCTTTCCTCATCCCTCTTTCCTAAAATGAATTTCATTATGTAATATCTATATTTTATGCATCAAATATCCAATATATTATTTACTGAAGGAACAATATATTGATTCTTGGTAGGTTTACAGCACTCCAGAGTATTCAAGTTTATTTTTGTCCATGCATAATGCAAGCAAACAAATATGTGTTTCATTATATCTTAGAGTCATATTTGCCCAACTCATGTGTATCGCTCAATTGATGAGCCAATTAATGTCTTAAGGAAAGAAACATTTGTAACGTACTTTAAAGTAAACATTAATTTCCTGTAGTTTACCTATTACTGTTATTTTCTTTGTACCTACAAAATTATAAACACATTATTTATTATAATAAAATTCCATCATTATTACTGCAACTCTATAAATCTACTATTCCACGCAAATATATATCCCTAACAAGCACATATCCATATTTTTAAAAATTTAACGTGAATTTATACCTCTAAATTTTATGTAGGATAATAGGAATTAACACTTGTAAATTTCATGATAACATGAATTACATGGTTGACGTTTTTTATGAGGGGGAAAAGTGTGAGAAGAATCAAATAATGATTGAAAATAAAATAATAAATCAAAATGGTTGATTGTATTTTTCTCCATCTTTATTAATCAAATAGAAATTAAGATTGATTGTGAATCAACATAAATGATTGACTACTAGCCAAATCTTAATTTTGGAACAATTAACTTATTTGCACCTACGGAATAATTTTATGGAAGTCAAATTCCTGAATTTATAGGTTGCCACAGTAAAATTAAGTTACTTCTATTTCTCTAATGCTCGGTTTATTGGACCAACTCCTCATTAGCTTGGAAACCTTTTAAGGTTGCAAGTTCTTGACCTTAGATTTAGTGCTAGTTTAGTGATGCTGTAATTTTTAAAATAATTTTTGTTAGTTATGTTGTAAAAATAATTAACTGTGAAGAGAATCGTTAAACGTTTAGTAAAATCTATTTTTAAAAGTATTGTGAGTTTTAAAAGTAATTTATGTGTTTAGTAAATCTAACAGTTAAACTGCCATAAGAATGTAAATGACTGAATTAGACGTAATGATGAATAAAATTTATTTACATATTTATAAACATATATATAAAATATTTTTTACTATGTATATATAATAATTGATATCTAAAATAAATAATTTATATTATTAATTTTATTTTTTTATTTTTTTTATCTCAATATAATTAGTAACAGTAATAATTTCTTTGAAGTTAATGATTTCATTCCTAATTAATAAGGAGAATTTTAGATTTTTATAATATACATGGATTGTAATAAGTATAAACCTAATTATCAAAATCAGATTTTGAAAAGATATTCCTTCCTTGCCTTTTAAAATATGTTGTACGATAAGATGACTTTACTAAAAGTGATTTTTTTAAAAAAAATACGAAACACTAAAATTAATTTTTAACTTTTTAAGATCACTTTTGAGCCTCCTAAAAACAATTCCAAACGGACCCTTAATAACCTTTTTTAGGGGTGAAAACTTGTGTTACTTTCTCATTCTCATCTTTTCTTCTTGAAATTCTTAGAGGACCTTGGCTCTTACCAACTAGCTTTTGGGCTTCTATTAGACGTCTCGATTTATCATCTAATATTCAACTCAGAGAGATTCCAAAATCTTTTGGAAATAATTTATGTTGCATTTACTAAATTGAAATTGAAATGAGCTGGAATGAGAATAAACAGGAATGGGAGTGGGCTGGAATGGGAATGAAAAATAAAAATTAGAATAAATTATTTACTTGAAATGCAGAAATCAGAATCGGAATGAGCTGGATTACCATTAATATATTTACTTTATCTTGGAATCGGAATCAAAATAAATTAGATTGTTTCAAATTACTAAAAAGTCCTTAACAATAATGACAATAATATTAGTTAGAACAACAACAACAATAATAATAATAATGACATTTAATTAATAATAATAATAATTAACATAATAAAGTATATTTAATAATAATAATAATAATGACTTTATTGAAAATACTAATAATAAATAATAATAATTAATAAATTTTAAATAATATTAATATTAATAATAATGACATTAATGATAGTAATAATAACAATTAAAATAATAAAATTAATAAATTTTAATAATAATAATAATGTTATTTAAAATATATTATTTTTATTATTTTAATTATTATTATCGTTAATTTCATTATTATTCTTATTCTTATTAATTAATTAATAATAAAGGACCTAGTTGTAAATAATATAAAACTTGTTGGTATTTTCATAAATTCTATGGGACCAAAATGCAAAAATGACAAAAGTTGATTAAGGGCAATTTGGGGATTATAAAAATTTTAACGGGGTAAAATAGAAAATATAGCGAATGGGAGATTAATTCCCATAGGGGAGGGGCTTGGGAATCAATCTTCCATTCCCCATTCCCAAATTTGGGTGGGGCCCACGATTCCGATTTTGATTTTTACCTCTATTTTGTGAAGTAAACGCTGTCAATGATTTTGATTCCCTAATTTGTGAAGTAAATACTACCTTTCACAATCCTTCTCTGTCGATGCTATCATCCATCAGGTGGTATCGAATCTTAGGCTTGCCAGCTCGGCTTTTGGGTTTAAGCCTTTTTAGTAGATGGGCATTTTGGGTTTTTTGATTGCGGAGGGCTTGCAAGTTATAGCTTCCCCTACGAGGCCGATTTGACATGTTTCATAGATGAGACTGCCTCTTGAGGTTGTGAAGCTGACTGTGGATGGGTGTTCTAGGGACAATCTTGAGATGGCTGCTTCATGAGGTATTCTCTGAGATCATCGAGGAGTGGTTTTGGCTGCTTTTGGATCCTTTCTGGGCCGCCAGCCAATACTCTATGCTGACCTAATGGCTGTGTGTGAGGGGATAGAACTTGCTGCTCAGCTTAGTTATTCTGTGCTTAAGGTGGAGTTGAACTCGGCTATAATTATTTCTTGGATCCGCTCCTAGGGTCCTGTTCGCTGGGATTATGCTTATTTCACATCTTCTTCTTGTATCTTAGTCAAGCATGTGTTTCGCGAGGCTACTTATGCTATTGATTTTCTAGGCAACTAGGGCCCTCTCATTGTGTACGTCTGTGTTTCTATTGCCCTCAGGATCTTCCTGCAGGTTTATCTATTATTCTTCATTTCGATGAACAGACTGTTCCTCACGTCAGACGTTAGCATTCATGGGCTTCACTTGCTCTTAGCTGCTTTTATTCTTTTTTGGTTATTTGTGTGTATTTACATTTACTCTAAGAGCTTTTGGTCCATGTCTCTCTCCTTATGTATGTGTTTCATTTTCTGATTTATATTACAAGTAGAGGTCCTGCCTAACCCCCCCACCTCTTAGTAGTTTTCGATTGAAAAAAAAAATGTAAACACTCCTTTAGTTTACAAATATTAGTCTTGTTTTACTCAAAATGTTCAAACCTTAGTTAGAGTTCAATTGTTTATAGGTCCAAATGTAAGCCTTGTCTTAGTGATGTTGAATTCAATTAGAATTGTTAGAAAATCTATCTGAAAATAACTTTCAGGATTAATTTCCTTTTATTCTATAATTTCCTTTTATTCTATTAGTGACCATTTATTAAAGTATCATGATCTCTTAAAACTTGCTATTGGGAAGACTTCTAGCTTGTTGGTTCCAATTTGATAGCCTGACCAATTCAATTTGCTCAATAATACCTTCTTTGGAAAAAAAAAATCTTCTAAATTTGGTTGTTCTTAGTTTGCAAACTAACACATTATGTGAAATTTACATTCAAATCTTGGATCTTTATTAATAACATATCTAAAATCATACCATGTGCATTGGCGGACCCAGAAAATTATTTAAGGGGTTTGGTATAGATACTATTAAAAGAATTTTCACCAAATCAGTACTAAACTAGTGAATATCACTAATATAATCATTTAAAACTCATCTACAACTGTCCTTGATGTTAATATATAAAATCATAACGTAAGTAACTTTAAATATGTAACTAATAAGATATTATTAGAAAATAAAAGAATTCGAGATAAAAAATAATTATGTATGTTCAGCTTTATTATATAATTAAGATATGTAACTAACTATGGACAATGTAAAAATAATTTTGTATGATTAACATCAACCTCAAACAACTTGTCGAATTTTGGCAAGGCTAACATATGACCAGTGGACAATTTCTCCTTTAGTAAAGCAAAACTCGCCTCTTCTTCATCACCCCATTTGAACTTTCTTTTCTTCAAGCACTCTGTAATATCGTGCTAAAACTGTTGGATTTTTTAATCCAGCATTGTTGGATCTTTAATCCAACGTTGGGCTTATATATGAATAATTATGTATTACGAACTGTCAAATAAGATTAAGCCCAATTAAAAGTGATCTAATTAGGTTTTCGGTATTATGGGTTTTAATGTATCTAATAGGGTGTGAGTATTTAATGTGTAGAGACCTAATGGTATTATAATTCTGTGATGGATAGAATTATAAATACCTAATAACAACAGAAAAAAGTTGTCTATATAAGTGGTCGTGGTCCCCAGGTCACACGTATCTTTCTATTCTTTACTAACATTCTAATGTCACAGAGAGAGCAGTGAGAAACTTAAAGGATTCTTTAAGAGAACGTGTTGATCTAGAAGGCCAACCACACAATCCTAGAGAGGAATTCAGCATTACGGATTTAGGTACGCTTCCGCATAATCTATTATTGATTCTTGGTGATACAACATGAATATTCTTGAGTTATAGGTGAAAACCATCAAAGGTTTTTGCTTTTCATTAAAGGTTTGTCATAACAAAAACCGCGAATGAAACTCCTATAAAACATTGCCAGGCCATGAAAACTCCTAACTTCACCCACAGTCTTGGGCCTAGGCCATTCTATAATGACTCGTATCTTCGACTAAATGGCTCTAATCCCATCTACACCACTATAAAGTCCAAAACTCTACATTACTCTATTGAAAGCTATAATTCTTCAGATTAATGTAAAGCTAATTTCTCCTCAGCACCTACATAACTATTCTCAAATGCTTCAAACTTGCACCAGGAACTAGGTCTATATGATGCTATATATCTCGTAAAGGCAGTAGCCCATCTGGCATCTCTGAAGCTGTAGTATCAGGAATAGCCAAAAGGTTCTTCCAACCATCGCACCACTATAAAGTCCATATCTACTACATCACACGCCACAACACTTTTATAAATCTTTTTAATGGAGAAAGGAACACGACATATTTTCGTCAATCGTATTTGTACGCCTTTCTTTATCCATCCCATTCTATATGGCACTGGATGTTTTCCTGTTGAAAGCCTATTACATCGACTAGTGCCTTCAAGACTATATTCTTGCTGCCATTATCAATTATCATGTTGAACACCTTATCGTTGATGGTGCCACGTGTTCTAAAAATTTTATTGCATTGGCTATCCTCTTCAAACATCACTGCCAATAAAATTTTCTGCACGATGCAGTTCAGCATCTGTCCCTTGTCGCTTCTACCTTTCAAAGTCTTTGTCACCCCCATCCTCAACGACATCTACCGCTGTCTTGTTGACTTCAGCCTCTACCAAATTCAAATTCTTTCAATGAAAGTTACTCGATCGATGGCCTAGTTCTCCATACTTGGGGTATGGGTTGTTCTCCTACTGCCTTAATTGCTGCTGCAGCAGTTGTTGCATCTAACTAATACTAGCCCATATTTTCTACTTGTTCTCGACCTTAGGACCGCTGCGTTTATTCTGCCTACTAGTAGGTTGCCAGTGCTGATTTCTAGAAGTAGCTCACTGCCTCCATTCCTTCAATTTCTTCTCCCTAAAGACAGCCAAGCCCAAGTCCCAAATCGTATCCACTATCTCATCTTGTATCTCTTGTCTTAATTTGCCAATATATTTCGTAACTGTCCAAAATTTAGGCTCATCCATATTATTTCTCATGTGTAGATGGTAAAATTCTTTCGTATATTCATCCACACTGCAATTTTCTTGCTGGTAGTTTTGATATTTAAAATACAACTTCTACTGGTAACTACTGGCAGGAAGTACTCTTTCATCATCCTCTGCATTCTAGGCTACGACTTGATAAATTGCTTGCCCGCAACTCTTCTTCGATTCTGTATGTGTTGCCACCATGCAGAAGCTGTGCCCTTCAATTTGAATGCCACAAACCTAACCCGCTTCTCTTGAGGAATATCCGTATACTCGAAAAAAGTATCCACTATAGATATTCAGTCCAAAAATTCTTCAACATGCATCCCACTATAAAAATCTAAAATATCAATATTGAACTTGTAATTTGAACTCTTTCTGTGCCTCTTATCTCCTTCCACAGATTCTTCTTCTTCATAATCGCTTTTTATCTTTTCACGAGTGTGCATTGGCAGTCGCGTAGGGCCTAATTTCTAAGGCACTATTTGAAGATTGTTGCCTTGGTTCTACGTGGTTGAAATCTCCAGGCTGTTCAGCACAATTGACTCCCTAACGATCAAATCCTTGCTATTAACGACTTTCTCGATCTTCATTCATGGAAAGTCTCAGATTCTCGATTGCTCACTCTATCACTACCAACCTCGCGTTATAGACACCTTCCGTCGCTTGCAAGGCTGCTTCTACAGCTACCTGTCTGACAACCTGCATAGTTCGTGCCTGCATCCCTTGATCGTCTTCAGGATGGTTGTTCCTTTGTTTATGTGGTCGTACCATGATGACAAGCAAACTTGCTCTGATACTAACTGACGAAATGAAAACTTTGAAAGTAGATTAATAGAAGAAATAAGGTTTCTGAATAATGAGTTTATTGAAAAATTCTGAATAGTACAAAACTAGGTTTTAGGCCTCTTTACATAATAACTCTAAATATTACGAATTTATTGAAATAGGCAAATCCAAAATGTTATTTTATAATAAAATTCTCTTAATCAAATAAGAAAAGAAAATAAACGGCACTCAAATTTGAGTTCTAGAAAAAAAGATAAAAATCCTAAAAGAATCAAGAAAAATGAAAAAACAAGATGTTAAAACTGAAAACTACCGGCAAAGAAGTGAAATTTCTCCCTTGACCTCATGGCTTAAATTTTCCTTGTCGGAAGCTTCGAAAAGGTATTTTATTCACTGAAAACGGACACCTGTAGCCCAAGTTATGGCTCCGGAAGATACTCCGCTTGTAATACACAACTATGCTACATCACTGTGGTGCTTTCGTAGCAGCATTTAGTGCTATTGTTATGGATACTAAACTTAAGTGCAATGATGGTGGACATGTAATGGATTTGGCTTTTTCAAATTTATTTTTTATTTTTTGTTTTAATTTTCATTATCATATCATTTTTTTATGGACTACGATTTTTTTTCTTTAAATTGATATTACAAAAGTTATTTAATAAAATTTCTAGACATTCAAACAACATTAAGGGTAAAATAACTAATTGATTAATGATTTATATTAAAAAAATGGTAAAATAATTTAATTTTTAAAGATTTTTATTACTATTTTGCCCTTTAACACCTACCGTATGACAAATACCAAAATTTTCATAGGGTAGTTTTTATTAATAAAATCATTTTGGCCATCTAGCTGAAAATATGTCAAAATTTAGGGGAAGTTAAAATCATTCTTCTTAACTCCACAAAACTATTAGGTAGTGTAATTTGCTAGGGTCAGGGCATCCTCATATTTTACTAAGTCAACATAAGTCAACTACTAAAAGTAACAGGATTTGGTGAGTGTTAATTGATGTTTTCGCATCATTGGGAGTATTTTCAAGGTAGTCACTCTAGGTGAGGGGGAAATTGCATTTTACCCTAATCAATTAGGCTAGCTGAAAGCCAATTACAATAGTAATAATATTAATTATTATTATTATTGAGAATTTTTTAATAATAATAATCATATTTATTATAATAAATAATAATTATAAGAATGATAATAATTAACTATGGCATTTTAGTAAATTGAAATTAATTTCGAATTTAAGATAAAATAAATACGTAAATTGGACTACAGTCCATTTTGATATCGATTCCTATGGTTTAAGCAAATAATTTATTTTAATTTATTTCTATTCTTCATTTCGATTTCAGCCCATATATATCATTAATGATACACAAGATAACCTTTGATACATGCCATAGGCTCTTTAACCACTTTATCGAGAATAATCAAATCACACAATTCATTGGTTTTTTTTTTTTTTTTTGGAATACTAATTATACATCAGACTACTGATATTACATCAGATATTTACAACAGCTATTATAGCAAATAATTACACTGATATTTACAATCAGACATATAGTTGGGACTACAATATTACATTAAATTCTATGAAGTACTTGCCCAGATAAATAACTATCATAGAGGAGGGATGTCTCTGCTCCACCGGCATTAGACTACTGATATTACATCAGATATTTACAACAGCTATTATAGCAGATAATTACACTGATATTTACAATCAGACATATAGTTAGGACTACAATATTACATTAAATTAAATTCTATGAAGTACTTGCCCAGATAAATAACTCTCATAAATGAGGCATGTCTCTGCTCCACTAGCATTTCTATTAGGGAGAAAGACTTACAAACCACATAATCAAACTTAATTGATGGAGGTTGAGTTTATGAAGACTCGAACCACTACCCTTACATTTGTGAGGACAGTGGTTCACCACCGGGGCAAAGGCTCAAGTGGCAATTCATAGGCTTCTCCTCTAAGGAAAATGAAGTAAAAAACTACCCCACATGCTCTTTCCCATATCACCTATACCAATTCGAAGCTAACCTCTGCACCTGATTCATCCCCTTAGAGTAATAGGTTTGCTTGTGAGTCTTTCTTTGAATTTATGATTGAGAGAGGGGAAAATAATGAAACTTTTTTTTGTCCCGGCTGGCTCGCAAAATCTAGACTCCCATGGCTCGCTTGGATAATTAGCATTCAAAAGATGAAAAGAACTTACAAATAGTAATTGGACTATTTTAAAAGAGCATGGTGTAAAGGCCAGAAGGGGTATATTGAGCCTATAAATATAATTTTTTTAAAAAATATTATATTTTATAGTGAACCTATTGGCACCCCTTCATTATCTTGACAAAATTCCACTTCAAATAAAATTACTATTATTGACAAATAAGAATTAAATACACGTAGAATTTTTTTTTCCCAACAAACTACTTACATTCGTATTCAATTTTTTTTTTTATTTTATACTTATTACTTCCTATCTAACTAAAATAAATTGCACAAATTAGAATAATCTATTGTTTTTCTATTTCTTACTGATTAAATATTTTTGTTCTTAAGAATGCTTTCAAATTATAATTTAAAATGTGTGATTTAAGCCAATGATTAACATTCAAAAGTTTATCACCCAGAAAACTTTTTAGTATTTCTGTAGGCTCCACTACAAAAATATTGGTTTTTAGTGACAAAACTTTTAACAACGGAAAATAATTTCGTCATTGTAAGTGCTTTTTAGTGAGGAAAACAAATTTATCACTAAATTCATGGTGGGAAAAATAATATTTAATTATCAATTTTAGCAACGAATCTTTCGTCGCTAAAGAGGACACAGATTGGAATTTAATTTTATAGCAATGAAATTTGAGTCATCGCCAATGCAAACTACGACAACGAAATGGTTTTTGTCGCTAAAATCTCTTTTTGTGCTGAAAATATTTCGTTGCAAAAGGAGTTTTGAAATGAAATCTTTTAGCAACGAATACTAATTTATCACAAAAAAGAAGTTTTAGGTATGAAATTAGTTTCATCGCAAAAGACAATTTTAGCGACGAAATTTGACAAATAGATTTCGTTGCTAAAATTGTTTGACATGTGAGTTATTGTCAATAGCGACGATAATTTTCGTCGCTAATTGCTTTAAAGGGAACAAATACAATGGCACCTTATGTTAAAATATTAAAAATAATATTTAGCGCCAATAATTTTTGTTGCTAATGCTGCTTTTTGGCCGCAAAATTACGAGTTCATCGCTAAAGATATAGTAAACCACTACAAATTTGTAAATTTAGAGTGCATTTTAAATTATTTTAATTAGTTTTCATGATTAATCTTTTTATTAATTAATAAATAATATAATTTTCATTATAATAACAAAAAACTTCAATAATATTATGAAAAATTAAGAAAAATAAAATGTGTTAGTTGTTAATTCTTTGCAGGAATAATGATAAATTCATATTCACTAGGAAAAACTGATAAACTTTTGTAAAATTAAATCAATTGACTTATTATTATGATCATCTTTTTGATTAAAACTTATAAATATACTTTGACCAAAGGCTTATGACTACTCATGTGAGGAGAATTTTAGCTAGCTATAAGTGACGAATAGCTCATTCGATCGCACGCTTCTTAATTTCAATATAATGATTGAATGATAAGTAGTTCAATTTAGGTCAAAGTTGGAATACTTGCATATATTGTGATTAAATTATGAGCTAGTATATAACATTGTATATCTTTTAAAGGTTAAAATTAAAATTGACCCGTAAAGTCGATAAAATATATAGTTAAATTCAAATATAATGCAGTTAGTTTTATTTTTAAAACAAATATCAATAAAACTTGAAATGAAAATATATTTTCACATTAGATTCCGATAAAATAAAATTTATTATATTGAATTATGTAATTATAAATTATCAATTCAATTTAATTAGATTAATATAAAATTGCAGTTTAATTTTAGGAACTGATAAGAACCAAAGAAAATGAACCGAACCGAGTTTTAAATTAAAAAAAAAAAATATCTAAAATACCATCCGATCGCGATACCCCTAAATTAAGCCCTATCATCTAACCTATCTCCACAATTAGGGATGGCAACTGTTGTGTGCCTAATTTATTCATGCATGTTGTTCACGTGTGAATTGGCTAGGTGTTGCATTAGTGTTGAGTTTTAGTTGTTAAGTTAGTGAGTTATGTTATTGGGTTGTAATGGAAGTTATTATTTGTATTTTAATTATTATCTTGTTAGTAGTTTTTTTCAGTTATTGTAAGTTACGTTGTCATGTAACTAGTATTTAAATTAGAAAAGTGAATGAAGAAAGAGGAGCTTATTCACTGAATTTATGCTTTTGTTTTTTTGTTTTTTTGGATGATTCTCTCGAATAACCTTGCTTTTTCTTCTTTCTTATTGCTGCACAATACAAATCTGAACATAACATTCAGTATCAGAGCGGTCATTCTCATGGTCGATGCTACAAGACAAAAGAAAGATGCAGACTTTAAAGTTTTTGTTCCTGAGATGATTGAGAACCGAGATGCAATCATGCAAGAGTTCCTTAGTAAACTTCGAAGTTTGAAATCCATGTGTGATAAATTGAGTATTCAATATGCTCAGGTCAGCACAAGCATTGCCAAGCATTCGTTGCCAGGAGATCACTTATAAACTGTTGAACCATCTAGCTCTTCCATAAAATTTGTAGACAACAACCTTGGGTGACGGCTCAAGTTGAACTTTCCAACTTGATCCAAATGGATGGATTGATCAAGCTGAACAGTATTTTGAGTATGAGACGAATATTGCAGAAGAAGAACAAGTGGAACTCGTATCTTTCCATCTTAAAAGAGCAGCGCTTCAATGGTATCAATGGATGACAAAAACCAAAGGACCGGTCACCAAGGCTGATTTTTCGCGTGCTCTCGTCAAAAAGATCGGACCAATAGAATTTGATGATGCAGCAGAGGCTTTATCTCAGTTAATGCAGTGGACAACAATTATTGGTTACCAAGAAGAGTTTGAGAAACCTTTCTAGTTGGTGGTCGATTTGCATGAGCCCTTTTCAATAAGCTCATTTGTTGGGGTCTTAAAGATGAAATACGATTGGAGGTGAAGATGCAGAGACCTCGTTCGTTGTCCACTGCTATAGATCTTACAAGACTTGTTGAGGAAAAGCCAACCTCCGCAAAAAGAATTTCATGCCTCGTTTTTATCTCCTAATTCTCCTAAAATAGGTACTTCAAGCACGAGATTGTTGGGAACTCAGCCTAATGCCACCCGACTATCAACTTTTAAACATTCCCCAAGCGAGGCAAAAGGATGGTGGGACCGCGGGTTATGTTACTATTGTGATGACAAATTTGCTCCTGGACTTAGGTATCGTTATCCTCGCTTATTTATGATCAAAGTACCTCATGTAAATGATGAGGTCTTAGATGAACAGAGTCAAACGACGTATGAAGATGTTGAAAGTTATCTAAACCAAGACCCCCTGAAAAGTAAGCAGAACCCCAGATTTCTTTTCATGCTATGACTGGCTCTAGCCATCCTCACACCATGCATATAGTAGGTGTTTTGCATAAAACTAACATTACCATTTTGTTAGATAGTGGTAATGGAATGGTACCAAGTTGTTTTCCATAAATCAATTTCAAGTTATGGTTGCTAATGGTACCAAGTTGAACTGTGAAAGGGTATGTTTGGAGCTCTCCCTCTCTATTCAAAGAGTGCAGGTCAAGGCAGATTTTTTTATTCTACCCCTTGCTGGATGTGAAACTGTGCATAGTGTTCAATGGCTTCGTTCCTTAGGGCCAATTGAATGGGATTTCTAGTGAATTACCATGGTGCTCACTGACAAAACCGACAATCATAAAATATTGGGACTCACTCCTATAGAATTAGAAGTTATTGTTAGAACATAATTAAATCTTTAGTGAAAACCATCATGTAAATTTTAATAACATTTATGTTGTATCATAAAAATCAATAACAAAATATATGAAAGCATACTTGAATTCATAATACGCAATAGCCTTTCAGAGTTTTGTGGTTTGCTTTCAAGATAAACATGTTCTTCTAGAGAATCATTTGAGTTTCTCTATACACTCTTTTTAATGATAGGATATCAAAAAAGAATAGAATAGTACATGTGACCTGGGGACTATAATTATTTATATACACAATTTTTCCTATTGTGTTTAATTATTCTTATTTCAGCCCATAGTAGAAATAAAAATTACTCTTAAGTCTCTACACATTAAATGCCCACACCTTACTAGATATATTAAAATTCAAATTACCCAAAACCTTAACATATCACTTTTAATTGGGTTTAACCTTATATGATAATTCACAACACATAGCTATATGTGTAACCTTATAACCATGCTCTACAAGAATAATCATATGAGTTCAACCTTACTGTCATTACCGAAATGTATCTATAACTAACTCAATCCATCAATTATAGCAACATAGGATCAAAATAACTTTTGTTATAACTGTCATAACTCGACTCATAAATGGTCATTACATTAACACAACTGAATGATATAAATCATGATGTGTATGTGTTGCATTGGAAATTTCATGCAATGTGATCTAACATACCAATTTCCAACAACTCCACATTAAACCTTAATGAGATCAAACTATACAAAAAATAAGAGTCTGAATAAACTAAAACTTTATTTTCGGAGAAAATAACTTTAAATATCTATAACTAAAATAACTGAAAAATATCTATAACAAAAGAGCATCTAAAATCACAAACTCATACTAAAACTGAATATCATTTAATAACACGACACCCATATGAGTAATGTGCTCATGAAACATTTTAGGCGACAATCCTTTAGTGAGCAGATCCGCATTCATAAAGTTTATACAAATGTGCTATATAGACAACTGTCCACTCTAAACTATTTTTTAACAACTAGGAACTTGAAGTCTATATACTTTGGCTTTGTCGAGCTCTTGTTGTTATTGGAATACAACATTGTAGACTGATTGTCATAAAATAACTTGAGTGGTTTATTAATCTATTATGCGTAGCACCGTGATAAAATTCTGCAACCATATTTCGTGATTAAATGCCTCATAATTGCTATAAACTCTGCTGCCACTGTAAAAGACGCTATTAAGGCTAGGCAAAATATCCTATCTGATCTAACCCCAACCGTTTTGATAAAAAAAATATTGGGTTTGGATCAAATCAGTTTGTCAACGATATCTAATTGAACGCATTTTTGCCAACCCAATCAGATTCAACCAATCCAATTCGAAAACTCAATCGAGTTGGCTTTAAAATTAAAAAAGTTAATGAAAATTAAAACTAAAGAGCCACACACACACATGTTATATGTACAACCTCGCTCACCTTTAGAATTCAAAAACACACACACTCTCACAGCCAACAGCCTCCCTCACTCAACCTCAAGGCCTCAACTCCTCAAGATTAAGAAACACTCACCACTCTTCACGGTTTCAAACACACACACACATTGGACAAGCAAGCGACAACCGGCCACTAGACGTAGCATAGCCTACACTCTGTAGATGAAGATGCAGGAACCTAATTTTGCCCGCAGTTACCGCTGACACCAACTGGATTTGCTACTCCGTGAGGAACACTCCCAGATCTAGTGCTCCACACCATCACCACTTCCAAGTTCCTCCAAGCTCCATTCGAACCCAACAATAGCAAGGTGACAACTCGAATGTTCCCTTTTGAAGCTTTGATGGTATATAATAGTAATTTGTAATATATTATATTAATTGGTAATTGTTAATATATGTGTTATTAAATTTTAATAACAGAATCAAGAAAATTTGTGTATTTTTTTGGTTAATTATTAATTGACCCGAACCCAATCGGAATTATATTTAATTCGAACCCAATCCGATTGGAACTTAACTTGATTTTTTGACCGATTCGGATCGGATTAGATCAGATTGGGTTATAGGTTCAGGTTGAGTTCAAATTAATTTTTGTCCAACTCAATCGGGTTTATCCAAACCAAATTTTGCAAGGTCCCAAAGGCTATAAGAGATTATTTAGCACTCTTCCAGGAGATAACATCCCCAGCTAGTAGATGGATGTAACTCAATGTTGATTTTATACTATCTTGGCATCCAATAAAATCAGATTCAGTATACCTAACGATCTCAAGCTGATCTGACATCATATATATGAGCATATAGTCTTTTGTTCCCTATAAGTACCGTAAGACCCATTTGGCTGCTTTCCAATAATATACTCATAGATTACTTAAATATTTGCCCAACATCCTAGTAATAAACGCAATATACAGTCGCATACAAACTTGAGCATACATCAGACTTTTTACTGCTGATACATAAGGAATCTTCTATATTTTTTTTAAATCATTCTTACAGCACTAATTGAGACTAAACTTGTTTCCCTCAGCTACAAAGGTATCACCTGGTTTGCAATCTTGCATGACATATCTCTTAAGAACTATTTCAAAATAGTTTTTTTTGATAATTAAGAATACCTCGGGAGCGATCTCAATGTATCTGTATGCCTAATATAAAAGAGGCCTCACAAGATCCTTCATCTCAAAATTCTTAGCTAGAAATCTCTTGGTGTCGTGCAATTATCTTATATCATTGTTGGCAAGCAAAATGTCATCCACACATAAAACTAAAAAAATATACGAGCTCCTATAGGACTTATGGTATATGCAATCATTAACCAAATTCATCTCAAAATAGAATAAGATTATCACTTGATGAAATTTGAAATACAATTGTCGAAATGGTTGCTTGAGCTCATAGATGGATTTCTTGAGTTTACAAACCATATCTATGCATCTACTAATAAAAAATTTTCTGGTTGTACCATATAGATTATCTCATCAATGTCACCATTAAGAAGGTTGTCTTTACATCCATCTAATGTAACTCAAGATTAAAATGTGCCACCAATGCCATTATGATTTTGAAAGAGTTTTTTAAAGAAACTGGAGAGAAATAACTCTTTATAGTCTATGTCTTCTTTCTGTATAAAGCTTTTTGTGACAAGACTTGTCTTGTACCTCTCTATATTGCCTTCTGAATCCTTCTTGATCTTAAATATCCATTTACAACCAATAGGTTCCGCATTTTCTAGTAATGAGACAAGATCCCATACGTCATTGTCCTTTATAGACTTTCTCTCCTCATTTGTGGCATCAATTAACTTCGAAGAGTCATAACCTTTTATGGTTTGACGAAAATTGATTAGATCATCTTCCATCACTCGAATGTCCACCTCATGTTCTTCGACAAATACAATGTAGAGATCTACCACTGTATTTCTCATTTCTCTAATGGATCTCCTTAATAGCATAGGTTCTTAGGGTGGTAGAGCTTGTGCTTCTAAAAGAATTTCTTGTATATGGTTCTCCAACATTATCTTGATCTATTGTGGTTAGTAATGAGATCCTAATCAATGCTAATAACATCTGTGGGAATATCAACATATTCCTCTTCAAAGACAAAGCTTCTAACTATACCTCCCTCGGTAAACTCAACATCGCCAAAGAACTAAGCATTTCCTGACTCGAAAATCAACTTATTCATAGGATTAGAAAACTTTTATCCTCTAAATCTTTTAGAGCATCAATAAAATAGTAATTCACCGTCCTTAAGTCCAGTTTCGTTTCATTATGCCTATAAAGCTATGTCTCAACTGGACATCTCCAAACATGCAACTGCTTTAGACTAGACTTCCTGCTTGGCTAAAGCTGATAAGGGATTTTGGCTGTCGCTTTAATTGAAATACTATTAACGATATATATTGTAGTCTTAAGCGCTTCTCTGTAAAGTGATTTGGGTAAAGTAGAATGACAAATCACAATCTTTGCCATGTCCTTAAGCATACTATTTCATCTTTCAATAATATTATTCATAGTGGGCGAACTTGGCATAGTGTATTGTGGGACGATACCGCATTTCTCTAGGAACTTATCAAATGGTCCTAAACGCTCTTTAGCTGAACTATCATATTTGCCATAGTATTCACATTATGGTTAGAACTGATACTTTTGATTCTTTTACTGAGTTGGTTCTCAACTTCAGTCTTAAATTTTTTTTTAGCAATTTTCTTTTAGCACATCTAATGACTGTTACTTTTCATGGAAGAGATTGATGTAGCCATATCAAGAACAATTGTTTGTGAAAGTCATAAAATATTATTGACAATTTAAGCACCCACAGGGAATGGCCCATAAATATCCGCAAGTATGTGTTCTAAAATGTCTAAAATCCTACTGGCTTTGAATCTTCTTTCATTGGCTTGTTCGCCCTTATACAATCAATATAAACATTAAAATCTATAAAATCTAAGAGCTCGAGAATTTCGTCTAACACAAGTCTCTCTATTCTCTGTCCAGAGATATAACCTAATCTCTTGTACCATAATGCAGTTGAATTCTCATTGCTTAATCTTCTCTTTTAAACCTCGTGTACTAAATTGCAGGGATTCATTAAACGAAGCAATTGTATCAATCAAATAAACTATCATAGCCTGACAATGAACAATAACCAACCACTTTCGAATCATGAAACAAACTAAATTTTCTATTCCCAAATGAACAAGAAAATATTGGAATTGGCGCCGGTGATGTGCTAGACTGGCCCAACATAAAGAACATCTAGAAAATTCTTCCAAATAAGGTTCTATATAACTACTATAAGTCTGGTTGGATTCTAAGATTTATGAACTCTTTCGGTTGACTTCAATCACTCTCATTAGCTTTTATTTAAGCACACCTATTTTATCTAAAATACAAGTGTGTGACATACGTGAAAAATACATAGATACTATTAGAAAATACAAAGAGCAAAAATGAAATAAAGGCAGTGGGCTCTTACAATGTGATCTGAGGAAATTTTCTATTATTATGATTATTTTCTGACCATAAGCATACAGTTGTATGAGGATTTTCCATGAGATTATCTTCTGTCTCTAATCAACTTAATAGTGACATAACATCATTCAGATCTGCTTCCACATTCGGGGATCAAAATGTATGCTTTTAGATCTCTCATTAATTGTATATTGAATATACACAATAAATAACATTGGCATCAGAGCTTGCGTAGGTTATGTTCTATTTTGAATGTATTAGACATGCCATGTTCTTTGATGATATATATGTTTTTGCATCTAGAACATACTTAATGGTATGTATTAAATCACTCACTTCCGTCCTTGATTTTCGGTTTACAATCACATGAATATATGTATATCAAATCTGGAAATTTGTATGAATTGATATGGCCTAAGTTATGAAAATACAAAAACTCTAATATGTGAACCCATAAGATTGTTTTATTCATAACTTTTAATGCAGTGATTATTTCTCTGTAAATGTGATATCATTGAAAAGGTAATACAAAGAGCTTTCCAACTACATATAACATGCATAATTTTGAGTTATATAGAGAAAGAACAAGCTAATTGAACTTCTGGTTCGAAATCTAGAAATTCGGATAATGTAGAAGATGATGAACAATGTTGGATCCGCGTCGTCACTCTCCATGATGGCACGTGACACACACCACTACATTATATTGGAAAAGTGATTTCAAATATAAAACCAGCGCAAATGTTAAGTCAGAAATCGATCAGATGGTTAACGGGAAATGGTTGATGACTGGCGTGTGTACTACAAACAAAGTCCAACGGGAAATGGTTGATGACTGGAGTGTGTACTACAAACAAAGTCCATGCGCGTGGGAAAGGCATGAAGAGATAGAACCAACCGGCTCACTCGTATGAACTGGTGCACCGAAGCGAGCTGCTTGGGCTGACTGGGTGGCTCGGTCAACGCGCTATTGTCTACATATTGCTATATGTACTCTGTTAATAATGCATATGGATGAGTTATCTAATATTTTTTGAAGATAATGTACGCTATTTGTTTGAAAATAAACATGATATGATTGTTCTTATTGATCCATGTGATAATCATGATGAATTGATTTGTAAATTATATTACTATATCACATGTAATTATTTTAATGAGAACACAATAAGAAATTTAAAATATATTGGGAGTATTAAAGCCTGGCATCGTAATCTGAATGTATGCATGTCTAGAAAAATTCTGTCAAAAAGATGATAAGAGTTTAAGAAAATTTGGTATTTAAATGGGACTCGTAGACCCCACCAATTTCTTAGGAATCTCCTAGTGCGTTACTCACATGAATAGACACATGAAGGCAGCTTTAGTTCCATTATATTTTTAAGTTCTTAGTGGGAGTTCTATTATTATTAAAATTCTAGGAATAAATAATAATTAAACTAAATATTTTGTGCAACATATAAAATTATGTTAATTAAATGTTTGGAAAGGATGATGATTAAAAGCCTCGACAACCTTTCAATTCCAATCCTATATTAAATTTTCATTAATTTAGTTTATGATTGTGGCAAAATATATTAAATGTGTGCGAATTAAATGACTGATATACTTGGTTGACTGTCTTCTGATTGAATTTATTTGATGTGTTGGAATGCGTTGTGTACAAATTAAATCATGAGACTCTAAACAAACACCAATTTCGAGCTAGAGCATACTGCTTCTCTTTAGAAGATAAAGAGCATTTTATGGGGCTTTACAAAAGTCTAGTATATTTGTATCTTTTTACTAAGTAACATGCATTATGCCCTTATAAATGGTTCAAGAAGTATTTGGTTGCTCAAATACGAGAGTTCAAATATGCTAGACACATTGTAATTGATAATGTTAGGTCTAGGGAATAAAATGGCCAACCCCAATAGTTAGGACAATATGAGAGTTTATAAAACACATAACCTTAAGGATTTGGAGGCTAGCACCAAGAGATCACTAAAACTTCTAATCAAATATGTGTTGCATCGATTTAGAAGACGAGGCTAAGCGAAGCAAAGCAACTTGTATCGATTTAGAGGCTGCAAATGCTTCCAATTGACTCCCTATTACTAAGTCCAACTATAGAAGATGAGCACCTAGAGGCGTCTAATGCTTCTAGTAAATTTCATATAATTGATTCCACTTTAAGAAGATAAGCGCTTAGAAGTAGCTAATGCTTCCAAAATTAACCTAGCTAGAAGGAGTTTGTCTTGAAGAGTCTCTCCTAGTGGGAGTTAAGGACTAGATCCTAATCTAAGTGACCAAATGCTAAGAAATGCCAAATGAAGCAAGCATGCTTGGAAAATAGAAGGACAACACATGGATGGCTACTTACCATCAATATAAAATCATTTCGCTCATGACTCCATTGAGAAAAAATATATTAAGTAGCCATACTTTGTGACAAGAGACCACAAAAAGGTTTTGATGTTTTTCATTGTAAAAGGAAAAGACGGATACATATGGAGAAATCCTTGTTGTAGAAGTCAAGTGTATAAGCACTTGCAAGTTAGTATTGCATGGTCCTTATTTTTCCAATGACAAATGTACATTGAAAATTCATCAAAAACTTAATTTTATTGTTAACCTTCTAAGATTAGGATATTTACTTTCGGGTGTTTGTTTAAGCATTTTTCAAAAGAGGTTTTATGAAAAGCTATTTACTATACATCATCTTGTGGTGGTGATGAACGTGCCAAAATTTTACATATTAGACTGAGACATATGGCTAAGTTGGCTAGAGAAAGCACATCGAGCCCACTCACCGTAATGATAAAGCATATGTGTAAAAGTCGTTTAACATAAAAGAACAACTTGGAAAACCACTTGGCAAATGAACTAGAGCCAAATACTCATTGCGAGTAGTCCATTTTGACACTTGTGGTAAAATAAATGTAAAGGTTAAGAAATGAAGCCTATAGTGATTACATTCATGTATTTATCTATTTTGATCCAATCTCTTTGATCTCCTGTAAATCAGTTGTACTAGGTGACTTTAGATTACTTTTGGATATGGTAGAGATCGAATTAAGATAAACCAAAATATATATATATCTTTCTAAACAATTCTGGGAATTGTACATGAGAATGTTACAAATAGATAACTAATTATTCCTAAAATTATGTGCTACTTGGAGTAGCAAAAATTTAATAATAGAACATTATGAGAATTGATAAAGTAATAGTAGTGCATGAGCTTGTCAAATATGTTGTCCGGAGATACTCTATTTGATTGCAACTTAAAATACTTAATTAATTTCTCATATAATGAGTTGCTTATGCACCATTCAAGTTATAAGTAACGTACCTAACATAACTTATTTGCAACCTGGGGTCAGCAGTAAGATACATTAAACAGGCAAATAGGGAATTTGTTCAATCGTAAATAAACGGTTAAGATAGTGACTGGATAAGAAACCACAAATATTAAAATTTTGAATTCCTACGCATGATAGAAGTTGATAAAGATGTATCCAAAATATGATTTGGATGATTCTCTTCATGATATCACTTTTGAGATGAAAATTGAGTATATATAGGTCAGATTTACTTGGAATCTTGATCCAAGTATGAGCAAACACCTAATGAGGTGGCTCTACATGATAACTCAATTTAATAGAATAATTGAAAAGGAATCATGTATCATCTTTCCGAGATTGAAAGGAATTTCTCCACAATTATTTTTTAATGTGGTAATGAGGTAGGATTATTTGCATGGAGCTACCACTTGAAATGCTAAAAAACTATGAATAAAAGCAATGATTAACAGATAGAGTGATTAAATGACAACAATGTCTAGGGCATGGTTGGTCAATTGCCAAACAAACCATTGCAAACAATAGAGTTGTGCATGTGTAAGGCAAAAAGGCACAAGTACAATCATAAGTCTTAATTGATTATTTAAAGTTATGCCCAAGGGGTCTAAACTAGAAAGAAATTTTTGAATAAGAGGCTTCTTTGAGGCAATTATTTCTGATCAACATTACACATGCATTTGTTGTCACATCAAGAGGATGTAACAAATGCATCTCAATGGAGAGTTGGAGGAAGAAATATACATATAAAACAACTACTAAGTGCTGTTGCCAAAGTTTTTGAGTGCACAATTTGCATGCTAAAAAGATTTTGCTAAAGGTTTTGAGCGCATAGACTACATGTTCTAAAGGCTATTACTAAAGACTTTACGTGCATAGTTTGCTTGCTCTAAAAGGTCTACATATGTATATTATCTACAACATCCTCTTAATAATGGTATCTTAAACTTCATCAATTTGTATTTCATTTTAAGTCTTGTATGATTGAAAATAGCTGCTGCATTTATGCATGCGGACGATACTTTTAGATGACTAGAAATAAAGAAGATTTTGTCAAAACCATTGGTATTGATCATCCAATGAAGTATGGGCAATGTTGCCAATGTTTTAGGAGTTTGAATCCAAGTAGAATCTTTTAAGAATTTTCTAACTCTATCATAAGGGTTATATTTATATTAGAAATATTCTTAAGGAGATTAAAAAAATGGCAACTTGGAAGCCGATTGGATACTCTTATAGAGAATGACGAACTCTTAGCTTTAATTAACGTGCCTACTAGACTCTAGAAAAGAAGAAAGAAAATGGCTAGTGTTCATTATCTCAGTGCTAATAAGAATCTAATGTATAATTGGATGTACAACACTTAGTATATGCTATATGATTGGTAAGAAATACCAATCTAATCCTAAAAAAAGCATGGTGTTGCTTATTGCTTAAAGAGGATTTTAGCATAGCTTTATAGCAATGTAAACTAATCTTTGTGTCTAAGAGGATATATGCGCCTGATTGCCAATAGATGTGGTAATATAGATGAGTGAAAATGGACCTCAAAATAATTGTGCACGTTTTTATATAGCATTAGTGTTATTACATTGGGTAGTAAGATAATAAACGTGCATAGCTTTGTCCATAGTGGGAGCTATATCTACATGCATGTTTCAGTGGTTACGTGAGAATCTTTTGTTTGTTTCTGTATAACATCTCAGGATCATCATAAGTACTTAGAGACTAATGACTGAAAATGATAAACCAAACAAAAGGTTTTCACATATACAGGATATTTATGTACCATAAAATCAAAATACATAGAGACATTGATATGCAAAAGATTGTAGGCTTACAATATGTGTGTGTGTCTATATACACACAAAACATGGTATAGATCGCTAGAATGACATGATTAGGATATTTAATTGTCACAAGCTTGATCTATTGTCACAGATTAAGAACGTCATCACTAGATATTCTTATAATACCATGTTGTTAACAATAAAGTACTTATTCAGTACTTAAAATATAGAGCTAGTGTAGCCACACATATAAGATTGCAAACAAATATGTTGTCAGGTTAAGATCGACTTTCTTACATTAGTAGTCGCCTCAGTTGTTGTGGTAACAAGCTTTTCTTACATTAGTAGTCGCCTCAGTTGTTGTGGTAACAAGCTGGGATGAGACATATGGAATTACAAAATAATTATATATATGGCCTATTGTCATAGAGCTTATTTAATTCTAAAGAATGTTTCGCCTTGATTAGGTCAAGATGAGGTTATAAAGTACGCTATTGGACTGACTATAGTATACTCTACTGTCATGGAAATCTTATTCAAGCTAGATATGGGTTTAGCGCCTTATGAAGGTGAGCTTGTTAAAACTCAAGTTAGATGCTTTGGTAGCAACTAAACTACAATCTATACAGTGAATGGTTGGACATATGCTTTTTATTAAAAAAGAATGCACTGTCATGCGTGATTCATACCATATGTGCTTCTTATGACCAATAAAGAAAACGAGTGAAGAAAAATGAACGAATCCCTACTTCCTTATTGTGTAAGTTCCTTCGAGGTATATTGAACCTCAACTGGTATCCTTAGTCTATGTCAACTATATTTTGAGGTGAAAGATTAATGTTTGCTATTTTAGCATGTTAGTTATGGCTATGACATTATGCGGCTTATGAATCATGTCTAAGAAAGCAGTTAGTTTAGAATTTTCAAAATATGAATAGGATAGGAAGATTTATTTTTCTTACATCTGGCTTATGTATTCACCGGTCGACTAGTTGCATAATCCATATGGGGATAGTAACAATTGTAGATACATAGAGCTCATAGAGTCAAGCATATCTTTTATTAAGGAATTAAGTATGTTGTGATTGAAGTAATGAAAATAAAATCTAGGATATATGATAAATATATAATATTTTGCATTTATTTACAATTGAGATTTCTAGCTATTTAAGCTCCAACTTATTACCATACGTCACACCTTGCATTTGCCCGTATGATACTGCATTTAAGGCTTCGAGTTGAATTACTTTTGTTACTCTGTATATGATATCATCCCATTACGTGCAAGTAGGAGATGCTGGAATTGGCAGCCGTGATGGGTTGGACCAACCCAACATAAAAAGCATCAAGAATCTTCTTCCATATAGGGTTTTATATGACTGTTGTTAATCTAGTTGGATATCTGAGAATTATGAAGTCATTTGGTTGCTTCAACCACTCTCATTAGCTTTTATATAAGTACACTTATTTTATCTAAAGTACAAGTGTGTAAGAGACATGAAAAATACATAGAGCTTATTAGAAAATACAAAGAGCAAAAATAAAAGAAAGATAGTGGGCCCTTGCAATGTGATCTGAGGGGATTTTCTATCATTATGATTATCCTTTGTCTATAAGCATACAACAGCATGAGGATTTTCCATGAGATTATCCTTTGTCTCTAATCAACTTAATAGTGACATAACATCATTGTAATCCGCTTTCACATTCGGTATCAAAAGGTATGCCTTTAGATCTCTCATTAATTATATGTTAAATATTCATAAAAATCAACAACTAGATTTGTCCAAAGTAGAAATAGAAATCAAATTTCAGCTAAACGATGGAACAATAAATGTTTTATTAACATCTAAATAAAATCTAGTTTTTAATAATAACCTAAATTTTTCAACTGTTTCAACTTTAACCTTTTTACCATCGCTTATGTAGATGTATTTTCACCATTACTTAACTTTCGGCAACTTAGGCAATCTGCATAAACACATTGATGTGAATAGTTACACCAGAATCTATCCACTATGTGTGTCTAGGTACTGAAGTTAAATTAACATTGGAACAAACTAAATTAAAAAGCATACTTGTTTAGCACGCCACATGTCATAGTTGTTGCAATGCATTTTCTCATGCCCTTCAACTGTACAAAAGAAACAACCAGTACCTTTCCGATCAACTAGTTTCTTTTGTTGGTTCTTTTGAGGTGTTGTATCTATAGCTTCCTTATCTTTCTTTCTTTTCTTACCCTTGTCCATGTTTTAGAGATAGAGACCAAGTGAGCACCTTTTATCTTATCTTTCTTCAGCCTATTCTCTTTCTGAACACAGTGTGACATAAGCTTATTCAGAGACCAAGTCTCTCTCTGACAATTGTAGCTCACTTTAAAATGGTTAAACTGTGTTGATAAGGGCATCAAAACTAGATGAATTAGTAAGTTCTCAAAGAGTTCAAGCTTAAATGCTCTCAGCTTAAAAGCAAGATAAAACATCTCCATGATATATTGTCTGATATTACTTTTACCCGTACATGTCATTGAAATTAGGCTTGTCAAGAGCATAACTACTTCAGCCTTTTCGTTCTTGGCAAATCTCTATTCAATTTCTGCAAGGAAATGCTTAGCCTAATTACATTTTTAGACATTGAGCCCCTAAATGCTTCCATAATAGCCTTCTTCATGATCATTATATCCTACATTTCTAAATCCTTCTTATCATCAGAAGTATTTTCATTCGTAAGAGGTAGGGGAGATTCATCCCTTAACACAAGGTCAAAATCCATGGTTGCGAGAACTATTAAAAGATTCTCTTGCCATAACTTGAAATTAGAACCATTTAACATAGGAATAAAATTGATGTTGGCAGTAATATAAGCAGGAGTCATAGCTGAATTTCAAGACAAAAAATAAACAAAACAAGCTTATAAAAGTCTTAATACAAAAACAAATTCACATAAAGTTTAACCCATCTCAAGATACCGAACACTCCATTAATATTTCATCTTTGGACAAAATATCAACTTGTAAGTGATATCTTAATATAGTAATCAAATACTGATAATAAGAACACCATCAAATAAAATATCTTCTCTCAAGCTAATTTATTGTTCACATGTAAAGCCAAATAATCATCACGCATTTATTATCACAGGTGCACATGCAATTCTGTCAAATATGAGCCTTCCTTTGAGCCGATCAATATTCACATAGGTTATATATAAATAACTGTTTATGTCCCAAAACAAATTAATTTTCACAAGAGATGTCACTTTGGTGACATATTGTTTCAATTAATTCATCTCAAAATATACATAAACATACCAATATTTAAATTTAAAATTACCCTTAAAAAATTTGGGTCAAGGTCAAAGTCAATGGCCAATGATTGACTATTGCAAATCAACTGTTGATCGGGTAAGGACTGAACTGAGCTGGTTTGACCAGACACGAATCCTACACCAGTTCCAAATCTTTCAAAACCTAATTTTTTTTTTTTTTTGTTTCCTTCTTCTTGATGCGATGGCCATGGCCATCTCTTCAATTGGATTTGCCGAGGCCACAATGATGCAGCCCTTGCTCCAGCTTGAAATCATCAACTACCATTTTGTTTTTTTACTCTTGATGCGACTTTCTATTGCGACCGTGAGGCCACTTGTTTCCGTCTACTGCGGCTGTTTCCATCACGACCATGGCAACCCAAGCCAGCGACACTATCGTCAGTGGTGATAGTGGCTGTGGTCAGCCTAAATACTTAATATTTAAAAACTAAATTTTCCAAATCTACTTTTGTAAATTTCCTAATTTAATTTTAATCTAGAAAACAACCATAATTCTTCTCAAAATCAATAATACCAAAATTATTAAACTTAAGAATGCCAACGATTTAATCATTAATAAAAAAATATTTTCGACTCTGAATGATTCAACTTAAAGAGGTTTTGATACCACTCGTTGGATCATAATTAAATCTTTGGAGAAAACTATCACTTAAATTCCAGGAACATTCATGTTATATTACCAAGAATCAATAACCAAACATGTGGAAGCATTCCTGAATCAATAATGTGCAATTACCTTTTAGAGTTGTGTGGTTTGTTGTCTAGATAAGCACATTCTCTTAAAGAATCTTTTGAGTTTCTCTATGCACTCTCTCTGATGATGAGATGTCAGAAAAGAATATAATAATACGTGTGACCTGAGAACCATAACCATTTATATAGACAACTTTTTTTGTTGCCTTTAGGTATTCATATTTCAGCCAATCATAAAAATATAAATTACCCTTAAATCTCTACACATTAAAAGCCCACACCTTACTAAATATATTAAAGCCCAAATTATCAAAAACCTTAATAGATCACTTTTAATTAGGCTTAATATTATATGACAATGCGCAACACATAATTATTCACATATAAGCCCAATGTTGATTAAGGATCTAATAATGTTGGATTAAAGATCCAACAGTTATTACATGTAATAAAATTAGGAAAATGAGGGGATGTGGATTATTACTTCAGATAGCCACTCTATGTTTACAAAGTGGATCGGAACCAACTCCACCAGACATGCAAACACTTTTAAATGAGTTTGCCATGATCTTTGAAGAGCCATAGGGGTTACTACTGAGTAGATCCCATGACCATCATATTCTTTTGTTTGAAGGCAATGCACCTGTTAATGTTCGGCCATACTGGTATCCTTATTATCAAAAATCTGAAATTGAAAAGATGGTGCAAGAGATGCTCAAAACTAGCATCATTCATCCAACTTGCAGTTCTTTCTCTTGTCTAGTTTTAATGGTTCATAAGGCTGATAGAAGCTATTGCATGTATGTTGATTATCGTGCCTTAAGCAACATTACTGTTAAAGATAGATTTCCCATTCCAGTGATCGATGAATTACTAGATGAGCTACATGCAGCTAGATTCTTTTCCAAACATGATCTTCGCTCTAGGTATCATCAAATTTAGTTGTGTATTCTGATATACCTAAGACAGCTTTTCGCACGCTTGAGGGCCATTACGAATTCTTTGTAATGCCCTTTGTGTCGTCCAATGCGCTTTCTATTTTTCAGAGTTTGATGAATGAGCTCTTTAGACCATATCTTCGACGATTTATTCTAGTATTCTTTAATGATATTTTGATCCGTAGTACCACTTGGTCTAATCATCTACAGAATTTATGAGTAGCTTTCAGTCTTGAAGGATACCAACTCTGGGCAAAGAAATCAAAGTGTCATTTTGGCTTATTGGAATTTGATTATTTGGGTCACTTTATATCACAAGAAGGAGTGTCTGTTGATCCAACTAAAATAAGTGAGCGTACTTGACTGGCCACGACCTAATTCAGTTAAACCATTACGGGAATTCCTTATGTTGGCTGGATACTATAGGAAGTTTATTAAAAACTATGGTATTATTACAACCCCTTTGTCGAAGTTACTACATAAAAATAAGTTCCATTGGACAAAGGAATCTGAAAAAGCATTTAACTTGTTAAAGGAAACTCGTTCAAAACCCCCTGTTTTAGTACTTTCAGATTTCCCAAAAGACTTTTTTATTAAATTGACGTATGTGAGGTTGGAATCAGAGTTGCTTTAATGCAACAAGGGAGGCCAACTCTTAAAGGTAGTGCTCTATCTCTTTCTACATATGAAAAAGAAATGTTAACACTGGTGAAGTATGTCCAAAAATGGAGGCCATATCTCTTCGACAAACCTTTTCTTGTTCGTACAAATCAACATAATCTGAAATATCTCTTGGAGTAGAGGATAATCACTCCGTAACAATAAAAATGGTTGCCAAAACTTATGGGATTTGACTACAAGGTTGAGTATAAAAAGGGGAACGAAAATTTTGCTATCTTACTCTCTAGAAAGGCTGAATTCTATTGTGCCGCTATCTATATACGTGTGGTTGATTGGTGGAAAGCTTAAAACAGGAAATTTCGTTTAATCCTCTATACCAAACTTGCAGTAACTATGAATTCTCTTCTTTTTTGTAAAGTTTTTAAAAATCACTTGCCAAAATCACCTCATCTTACAGTAGATTTTGAAAAGAACGAAGGATTAACATTTCAAAATCTGATTTTGAGAATTACTTGTATACAATACAATTCCATATATATCCTCATATATATTATAAAAAATCTAAAATTCTCCTTATTAATTAGGAATTAAAATCACTAACTTTAAGAGATTATTATTATTACCAATTATATTTAGATAACAGAATAAAAAATAAAATTAATAATATAAAATGTTTATTTTAGTTATCAATTACTATATACATAAAAAAATATTTTATATACATAATTATAAATGTGTAAATAAATTTTATTTAATATTATGTCTAATTCAGTCATTTGTATTCTTATAACAGTTTAGTAGTAAGATTTACTAAGCAGATACGACTGTTTTTAAAAATCACAACACTTTTAAAAATAAATTTTACTATTAACTGATTCTTTTCATAGTTGATTATTTGTATAATACAGCTAACAATAATTATTTTAAAAGCTACAACATTACTAAACTAGCCTTAAAATTATTTTAATGCTCAATTAACGTTGTAGTCCCTTCTCAACCTTAACTAGGCCCGCCCATTATTTTGTTAAACCAAAACCAATTTGAAACTGTTTCAAAATGTTTGATAGACAAAACAATTATTTAAACCAAGATTTCACAGAAAGAAACATGATCTAAAGTGCAAACCAAGATTGAATATCAATCAAAGAAACCTAAGAAATAAGATCAAGAAAACATAGCAAAAACTAGAAAAATCAACGATAGAGTATGCTTGTTTAGTTCCTATACATTAAGTAAAGTGTTTACTTGTTTAGTTCCTATATATTAAGTAAAGTATTTATTTAGTTCTTCTATTTTAAAAGAAAAAAACACTTCAAGATACCATTGTTGGTAATTATATTACAATCCTACCCTAACTTTTTCTTTATTTTTATAATAACAACCTAGCAACAAGATTATTGGAGATATTAATAAAATGAAAAAAATGTAATTTATCAATTTAGCTTTAAAATTAAAATTAAAATTGGTTCTTATTATTTTACTTTCAAGATTAATTTGGTAAATTAAGTTTCTATAAAAAAAAAATTATTAATAAGATTGTTGCAAGGGTATTAAATATTACTTTAAATTGGATGGTATTAATTTATTTATAAGTAATAATTAACAAGATTGTCACAAGGATATGAAAAATACCAGTTATTTCATACGAACACTAAGGAACAATTTGGAATTGTGGTTGTTGACTAAATAAGTTGCTTCAACTGTACAAATGTAATGAATTGTTGATTAAAAAAATAGCTTGATATTTAGAAAATTGTGTTATTACTATTACTGTGAGTTTGAAAAATAGTGTACATACATTTGGTAAATTTTATTATAAACATGTTGTTTTTTTATAAAGTGACCAAAATAGACTTAAGTTTAAATTACCATATTTTTTTTAAAGTATGTTTAATAATATTTAGACATGCCTTTTTCTTTTTAAAAAGTATAAAATTACATCAAGTGAAAAAAAAAACTACTCAATTAAATAAAATCTAATGAATTTCATAATTTGCTATATAAAATATAATAAAAATTTCATGCTAATACATAATCTAAATAAAATTAAAAAGTAATATGCATTACATTCACATTAAACTTGTTGCAATAAATACCAAGCATGACTATGAAAAAAATAAAAATATATTGAACGTTAAAAGCCATAGTTATGAAATTAATTTCAAAATTCATAGTTAACTTTCATGCGAATTTGTTCATAGTTAAGAAAAAATTTACGTAATCATATGCAAGTCTTATTGAATCTCATAATAAAAAATAAAAGTAAAATATAAAAAATATAAACTTATTGGATCAAAACTTTAGTAATAGAGAGAATATATAGTAGTTGTAGCGATAATTTGATTGTAGTAGTAATATAATATCTAATGGCTTATATATTAGAGTGCATTAAAAAATAAAACATAATTGTTATTTTTAATTATTAAGGTTATAATAACTTATTTAATAAGCTGCTTATAAAAAGTAATTCCCTACCTACTTTTAAAAGCTGCTATCAAAATAGAAAAAATGGTAAAATAAATTGTTTTTGCAAAATTTATCAAACACTATTTTTATCACAAATTATAAAATAAGCAGTTTATTAGATTTTAACCTCAATCCTAAACAAATCCTAAACTTGCTGAGTTTGTTGTCTAAGCCTGATATTGCTGAGCTTGCAGCCTTAGCCTAACACCTAGTATTTATAGAGAAAATGGTCGACAGAGAATGGCTAACAATCAGTTAAGAAAACCAATGTATCAATAGTCTGTTAGCTGCTTCAAAGACTCTTTAACTGACTTTCCCACCAAAACATGAAAATCTCATTCCTTAGCATTGAGTAAAGATGGCCAACAGTACAACCCATCTAACCAAGGCCCACCAAGGCCCATGGGCCGGCATGACACAGCCCACCAAATGAACGGGCCATGTCGTGCCGTGCCTTGCCTAATTTTTTTCTAAGGCCTGGCACGATCCATGGCACGAGTGCACGCGCTTGAGCAGTGCCCAAAAAAAGCCCACCAATCTTTTTTTCTTTTTTTTTCAAGCCCACATGCCTGGCGTACTTTTTCAAGCCCTCATACCTGGCGTGCTTTGTTTAAGCCCACGCGCGTGGTGTGCTTTTTTCAAGCCCATTAGCCCATGCACTAATAATAATAATAATAATAATAATAATCTTATAACAACCACAAAAACGACAACAATAATATTAATTTTTATTAAAGGAACAATTAACATTTCATTATCAGTTTAGCATAATTTCACAATTATATATTTAATTTCACGATAACCAATTATAATACAACAATACATATATCTAATTCCATAGAACAATTAGAATTTTTTTAAAAAAACTAAAACTTAAATTAATTTTTAAAAGCCTATGGCAATAAAATATATTAAAAATTTTAATTTCAAGATATACGTAAAATCATGACATTTTAGGTTTATTTTTTATTAAAAAGTTTTACTTTGATATACTTTGGCCCATATGTTATTGATGGCTCACGGGTCGCGTGCTAGCCCACCAATGAAGTTTGCTTATTACGTGCTTTTTCGAGTGTTGTGCTTTGACCCATCTCCAAACGTGCCGTGCTTTTAAGGCCTACATACCTAAATTTCTAAGTCCAGTCCGACCCAGCCCATATCAATGCCGTGCCGCGTGCCCTACTGAAACGTGCTCGTGCCCTGCCGTGCTTGTGTCGTACCATGCCACGTGGCATTGGCCCGTTGGCCATCTTTTGCATTAAGGTCCCTAAGAACTTTTTGAGTTATTACGTAAGTTCCTAACAAGTTTGTAAAGGTTACATAAAGGCCCTCCTTGACTGAATTTGAATCGCATCCAACAAATCTCACCTTGGTTCAAGAATCAGCTCCTTCTTCCTAAGATGTGTCTAAGTTCAATACTAAGATGTACTCGTCATCCTCATAAAACAAGTAAATAAATCAAAAGGAATTTTCAGAAAATGTTTTTTTCTACTCACTTTCTACCAGTTAATTAGTTAGCTAAGGGAATTTTAAATATCTTTTTTGAAGTTTCTAGTTTCTTTTATAAATTAGTTAATAATATTACAGGTGAAAGCAAAGTTTTAACGATAAGATTAATTTTTTTAATTTTTGGATTTAAATATAAATTGCATGGGTTACAAAACTTTGACAAAAGTTACAAAATTTTGACAAAATATGAAAAGACTAAAATGTCCTTTATTTTATTAAAAATTATTAATAGTTACTTGAATATTTTAGTCTTTTCATTCATTTTAAAATGTCCTCTATTTTATTACAAATTATTAATAGTTGCTTGAATATTTTAGTCTTTTCATTCACTTTGTCAAAATTTTGTAACCGTTTATTATTCTTGTTATTTACCATTTGGAAACTATTTATTCTTTTAAAAAAATTCAATAGATTTTCGTCCAGTACCTTTCGGGCTAAAATATGAAACAATTTCAAACAAATTTAAAACTTAACAAATTTTGAAAGAATTGTAATATTTAACCCTCTTATTTTACTTATCTCATCAACCCCTACTAACCATTTTTATATTAATATATATTTTATTCTTATATGAAATTCCTTCATTTCTATTACACCCACGTTTCTATTAATGCTTAATGGATGGACCAAGCGCACCTTAATTTTTACCGTTAAATTTAGTGTCTATTAACAGTCGGGATTAGATTAATCTAATATGATAGATTTCTACCCATAAAAACATAAAAAAAAAAAAAAAAAAAGATAGATTTCTAACAATAGTTAATTAATTCTTTTCTCTTTCCTACTGACCGTCGCATTCTCTTCCAAAATTTTCTCTTCGTTTCTTCACTCGGCAAACTGCAAAGCATGTCAACGTTTAAAGTTAACAAGCCTCTAAAGCGTAATCTAAACTTTGCTGTAATCAAAATATCATAATAAATTATAAAGACAGGTTAGATTAGAAGATCTCCGATAGCTAGATTTCAAAGAGATCCATTACATTATTTTAATCATTTTTTTTTCAAATTTTCATTCCTTTTTTCAATAATAGAGGTAGAGATATATACTCAGAGGACCTTTCACTTCCATTTTTATGATGAACAATAATTTGTTTCTTTACTTAATTCAATGATTATCAAGCACTTATTTTTTCGCTTTTGTTGAGTGCTCATGCTCTACGATGGCAATTTGGGGGATGAGAATTGAGAACTATTTTTCATATTTGAAAGAAGTCCGCGAATGCACTGACGATAAATAATGCACTGATGATAAATACCCAGACAGACTATCAGAGTTTTTTTTTTTTTTTTTTTAAGCAGATTTTTTAAAATTTAATATGTCAAGATGTATATATTAGGCTTGCCAAAAAAGTCGGGCTGACACCGTATTGCACACGAGGGTTTGACAAATATTTAAAAAAAAAATATTTAGACCATCTAGACCTATATTTTTTTAAAATAATTAAATTTAAATTTACAAATTAATATATAAAAATAAATTTAAAAAATTTAAATCCTTAATTCATAATTAATAATAATTTAAAAAATTTAAAATTATAACACTAAATTCGCACACGAATACTGTCACGCTTACACACACTTTTAATCTTGTCTACCTCGCTAGCCCCACTACCGTGTAAAGATGTGCTTATTCCATTGTTTGCATTTAGTTTCCAAATGCACCAACTTAGAGTTGCTTTGTTATGTAATACTATTATTTAAACTTACCATGTCTTTCAAAGTTTCTCACTTAGTTATCTCTTTTTTATCAATTTTCAACCATTTCAGCTTCCCTATTTAGCTTACTTATTTAAAGATCATCTACTTTAAGACCTTTAGACTTAGATATAACCTTAATTAATTAAGAGAATGCTTAAATTAAGGAATCTAGTACTAAAAAATTAAATATGTAATTTTTTTTCCTTCATTTCTTTATTTATTATTTTATTTTTAAACTATCGTTTTCGTTAATTCATTGTTGATTATAGCAATTTATTTATTAATTATTAATTGCTTGCAAGTTTACAATAAGTTTAAAAAATAATAAATAAATAAATATATATATATAAAGCTATGATACCACTTTAATCTAATGCAAATTTCCTCCTAGTATTAGAGTCAAGGGGAGGATAGTGTAATATAGGGTAAAGAATTTGTGTTTTTGAAATTTGCATTAGATTAAAGTCTGTTTGTGTGGTGTGTGTTACCTCAAGGTGTCTAGGTAGTATTTGGGTGTAAGTCCCGCAGAGTTAAAGGGCAGTAAGACCAAATCTTAGCTTTGGATTGTAGTCACACATATAGATCTAGGTCAAGTGTAGGTCTAGAAAGCATGGATTCTCTGCTCTGTAGAGCATCGTCCTTTTCTAGATCTTCCTCTAGGAAGACTAGTGATTTAAAGAATGTGGTTAATTCAGAAGAATTTATAATTGAGGATTTTGATAAAGCAATTGATTATTGGGAATTACCAAAGATTTCTAAAGATTTGATTTACAAAACCAAAAAGCTTGATTTTCTAAAGAATGATTATGTCATAAAGACGGAAGAGCGTGACATCACTCTTTCAAAACCTTTTGAAACGATTCAACTATTTTCTGAACAGTCTTTAAATGTTTTAAAGCAAAAGAAATTTAATTACATTCATATTGGTTTGATTCAAGTAGGAATTAAGTCGTTGACTAAAGAAGGTCTAGATACTTCCATTTTAGCAATCCTTAGGGATGCAAGATTCATCAATTTTGATGATTCCTTGCTAAGCAGCGTTGAATCTAGTCTGTGTAAAAGACCCATCTCTTTCAGCTGTTATCCAAACATAACAGTTTCTCTAAAAAATAAGAATATTCTGAAAAGTATGATTTTACAGATCAAAACTCATAATTACCATATAATTGAAGGATCTGTATCTGTAGCCATAATTTTCAGAATTTCTTATAAAGTAATGATCTCTGCGTTTGCAAACACGCAACATAGATATCAGTCGAAAAAGGAAGAAACTCTTCTTTTGCAGACTGACTTGTCTAGGGCCAATATGGTCATCCCTAAAGCAATCCAGTGGAAGGATGTTAACCTTCCAGAAGAATGGATTCTTGATGGAGCCACTGAACCAGTAGTTCCAAAACAAGTTGAGCCAAATACAGAGTTACAAAATATGACTCAGTATTCTGATGGTAAAGTCAAGCTATCCTTTAGGAGGTCAACGTCATCTAGATTCTCTGATAAGGATTCTACTTCTTCCTCTATTCCTCTATTGGAAAGGAAATTTTCAAAGATTCCATCTGTGATAAATCTTCCTTTTCAACCTATAAAGAGTCAACCTAGGTTTTCCACTTCGGATATTCCTAGTTCTTTTATACATTCTGTTGACTATACCAGTAGTATACCCCATCCCATATATACTAGTAGTCAGCAGGAACAAAGACAGGAAGAGAAGGAACCTTCTCCTCCTACTTCTCCTACATTTTCTGCAGTAACAGAAAATGTAATCAATGTCCTTGAGAAGGATTTTGAATTAGACAAAACCCTTCTACATAAAGACTTTTATTCTGAAAACAATAAGAATAAAAGACTTTGGTTTTTCAAAAACTTTTTAGATCAAAGAAAAGAAATTCAAGAGCTTTATTATGAGTTTGTTAACATACATAAAGTTCATATTCTATTCTTTGATTGGTTTGAAATATATGCCTCTGATAATCAAATTGATTATCCTTTTAAAGAGTCAAACCCTGTCACTATTAGGAAGACAAACCCTGTTTGGACCCTTACTGATAGTGGTAGGACCACCGAATCTGAACACCCTCCTCTTAGGAGTATCACTATTGACCATGGAGAACCCCCTATTCAGATTAAAGACTCTCCGTATAAAATCCCTAAACCAGGAAATTTAGAGTCAAATTTAGATAGTATTATTCAGCAGAATAATTTCTGTAATACTAATCTAAATACTATAGGAAAACAGTTGACTAGGATAGAAAGTCATATCCAGCAGTCAACCGTAACTATTTCCTCTGTGGCAAAGCCAATACCTACAAAATCTGATTCTGAGAAAAAGCTTAAAAAACCTATTTTCAAACCTTTTCAGGTTTCGAAACATAGTCAAAAGCTTATTTACGAATCAAAATCAAATTTTGCTAAAGCTATTAAAGAACAACTCGGTAGAATAGAAGCTTCCTCAGCTGCTTCTACTTCTAAAGTTCAAATAGCTCCAGATACTCCACAGTCTAGCAAGATATGGGTATTAGATTATGACCAATCTCCTATAGCTACCTCTGATGCGGAAGCCTTTAGGGAAGAACCTATAGAAGAACCTAGAGTCAATAAAGTACATTGGGAGTTAGCCCTACCTACTACTAGGTCTCCTCCTGATCTCACTATAGACAATAGGCCAAGTGCATTAAACCAATCACGATTTAATGCATCCTCTGTCTATGAGTGGAATATAGACGGTATGTCTGAATACAACATCTTAGGATTGTTGCAACAGATGACCGTGGCTGCTAATACTTATAAAACTCAGTCAGGAACTTCTGACCAAGCAATAGCAGAAATCCTAATTGCAGGATTTACTGGTCAACTTAAAGGTTGGTGGGACCATCTCCTCACCAAACAACAACAATTAGATATTTTAAATGCTGTTCAGACAAATGAGGATAGAACTCCTATTCTGGATGAATACGGTAATCCTATACAAGAAGTTGTAGCTACCCTCATTCTTACCATATCTTTACATTTTATAGGTGATCCTTCTCACCTTAGAGACAAGAATGCTGAGTTACTACATAACCTTAGATGTAGGAAACTTAGTGATTTTCAGAGCTATAAAGCCACCTTCTTTACTAGACTATTTCTAAGAGATGATGCGAACCATACTACTTGGAAAGAAAAGTTCTTAGCAGGTTTACCTACCCTTTTAGGTGAAAATGTTAGGAATTCCATTAAAGCCCTTTATGATAATCGTATTCCTTATGATGAACTCACCTATGGTGAATTAGTCAGTTTCATCAATAAGGAAGGTTTAAAGATTTGTCAAGACATAAAGTTACAGAAACGACTTAAATGGGAACTTAGAAAATCTAAGCAAGAATTAGACAGTTTCTGTAAACAATTCAATTATGATCCTTTCAAAGCCTCTACTTCTAAAGATTGTGATGGTAAGTGTTCTTCCAGAACTTACAAAAAGTATCATAAATCTAGAAGGTTCAAGAAACCCTTCCAGGATTTTAGGGAAAAAGAAACTTTTTATAAAAAGCCCTCAAGGCCTTATAAAAAGAAATATTCCTCTAAAAGTAAGGATTCTAAAGCTAGAACCTTTAACTATAAGGAAGCTACCTGTTTTAAATGTGGAAAGAAAGGTCATACTGCAAAATATTGCAGAATGAACAAAAAACTTCATGAGCTTGATCTCGATGAAGAAATTCTTTCCAAAATAACAACTCTCCTTATAGACTCTTCTGACTCTGAGTCTTCAATGACTGGAGATAGTGAGCCTCTGCAGGTTAATGAGTTAATTGACTCTGATACCTCCTCTCTTAGTGATTCAGATTCAGAATCTTAATCTTATCTAAAGAAAATCAATGTGTTGACTAAAGAACAAGAAACTTTTCTTGAATTAGTCAAACACATTTCTGACCCTACTTTGCAAAGATAGTATTTAGATAAACTTCTAAAAACTCTTGAGCATAGTGATAAGCCCGAGTGCTCTTCCAAAGTCCCTATAGTTAAGAAAAGCGCTTATGATCTTACTGAAATTTTGAATAAGAAGAAGTCAAAGAAAACGACACCTTCTATTCAAGATCTTCAGACAGAGATCAAAGAAATCAAACTTGAAATAAAAAGTTTGAAAGAAAAGCAAAAGACTGATTCTGATACTATCCAATTGCTTTTGCAGAAGCAACTCGAAGATCATTCTGATAAAGAATCAGAATCAGATGCTGATGGTACTGGTGAAAACCAGAATTTAGATAACATTGAGTCATTGCCAAATGATTTTTTTGTTTGTTTTAAAGCAGATTACTACTAGAAAGTATCTGATTAAAGTCACGTTAGTCTTTTCTAAAGATTTTGAAATTGACATTGTTGTATTATTTGACACTAATGTCGATTTGAATTACATTAAAGAAGATATTGTGCCTAGAAGGTTTCATGAGAGAACTAAAGAGAAACTTTCTGCCGCCAATAATTCAAAATTGAGAATTAGCTCTAAAGTATATGCTTCTGTAAAGAATGATGGTTTTGAATTTAAAACTTCCTTTGTTTTGACTAATGACATTCATCATGTAGTCATATTAGGAACTCCATTCATAAACCTGATTACTCTTTACACTGTTAATTATGATAGCATATCTTTTAAAGCAAAGCATAAAAAACGTTTTTTTCCTTTTTTAGAAAAGCCTAAAACAAGAAATTTGAATGTTGTTAAAGCATGTTCTGTTTATCAAAGTCAAATCAATGTTTTACTAAAAACAAAACATGATGATTTGGTTGATTTAAAGAAAGACCTCAATTGACACAGAATTGAAGGTCAACTCTAAAATGATTTCGTAACAAGAAAGATTTCTGAATTTAAAGATCTCATTGAAAAAGAAATTTGTGCTAATTTACCATCTGCATTTTGGAATAAAAAACAACACATGGTAGATTTGCCTTATGAGAATTCTTTTGTTGAGAAACAGATTCCTTCTAAAGCCTGCCTAATTCAAATGAATTTAGAATTGGAGCAACACTGTAGAAACGAGATTAAAGACTTAGAATCCAAAGGACTTATTGTTAAGTCTAGGTCTCCCTGGTCATGTGCCGCTTTCTATGTGAATAAAAATTCAGAAATAGAAAGAGAGACCCCTAGGTTAGTTATAAATTATAAGCCCTTAAATAAAGCATTAAAATGGATTAGGTACCCCATACCTAATAAAAAGGATTTGTTTCAAAAACTACATTCTGCATTCATATTTTCAAAATTTAACATGAAGTCTGGTTTTTGGCAAATTCAAATCAAACCCAATGACCATTATAAAACTGCTTTCACTATTTCATTTGGACAGTATGAATGGACCGTTATGCCATTCGGTTTAAAAAACGCGCCTTCAGAGTTTCAAAGGATTATGAATGATATTTATAACCCTTACTCTGAATTTTGTATTGTTTATATTGACGATGTGTTGATCTTTTCCCAAACGATTGATCAACATTTCAAACATTTAAAGACTTTTTATTTTGCCATTAGGAAAGCTGGTCTAGCTATTTCTAATTCTAAAGTATCTTTGTTTCAAACAAAGATTAGGTTTCTAGGACACTATATCTCCAAAGAAACCATCAATCCTATTGAGAGATCACTTGCATTTGCTGATAAGTTCCCTGATAGAATCTTAGATAAAACCCAATTGCTAAGATTTCTTGGTAGTTTAAATTATGTTCTTGATTTCTTTCCTAATATAAATAGGATCTCCAAACCATTGCATGATAGATTAAAAAAGAATCTTATTGCTTGGACTGATGAACATACTAAAGCTGTTAGATTAATAAAGGCTAGTGTTAAAGAAATTCCATGTTTGTTTCTTGCAAACCCTGCATTGCCTAAGATAGTTGAGACTGATGCATCTGACTTAGGTTATGGTGGAATTCTAAAGTAAGTAGATGATAGTAAAGAACAAATAGTACAATATGTTTCTGCTCATTTGAATGATTGCCAGAAAAATTATTCTACTATCAAAAAATAAATTTTATCTATTGTTTTGTGTATTTCAAAGTTTCAAAGTGATTTGTTAAATCAAAAGTTTTTACTTAGAATAGATTGCAAAGCTGCAAAACATGTTTTAGAAAAAGATGTTCAAAACATTGCATCAAATTAAATTTTTGCACGTTGGCAAGCCATTTTAAGTATTTTTTATTTTGACATTGAATTTATTAAAGGTGAAAAGAATTCTGTTCCAGATTTTCTAACCAGAGAATTTCTTCAAAACAGATAATGCCTCCAAAGAAAAAAGACAAAGGCAAAGGGATCCTCAATGAACCTATGCCTCCTACCCCCTCTAAAGACCTTATTCCCAAAGAACCTAAAGAAAAGTTAATGTCTTCAGCAATGCCTATAAAGTCCTAGATCGACATGATCCAAGAAGATGAAGCACAGTCTAAAGCCATTGCCTCTGAAGAATAGGTAAAAGAATGGATGACATCCATTTCTAAATCCCCTGAAGTTTTAAAACCTTCTCCTTCTAAAGCAATTGTTTCAAGTGAAAGTTCTTCTTTTCAGATTGTGGTTTCACAACCAAAACTTTCACAAAAAACCTCGGTTTCGTTTGATAAAACCTATCAACAAAACAGTTTATCTGTTAAAGATGGGTTTTACCATTCTGATCCTTTTCAAGTTCTTTCAAAGACTTTTCCAAAAGGCTAGTTTTTCAAACCATGGGATTTATCAAAACCCAACCTTATTATCAAAGTATTCTTGAATTTACTGAGTCTGTTAAATTCAAACATTTCTTTCTCAGTGAATCTCATTCTAAGCCGGCCTATTCTACGGCCACTATTCTTAAAGTCCTAAGCCCAAAGCAATGGGGTGAACAACTCCATAAGTCTAAAGCTTTTCCCGCCAATTTCAAATTGAGCCCAAACCACTGCTTGACGTTTTTTTATTGGGATTACCAACAAGCTTGGTTTAATACCTTTTTTATTCAGAACCCTAAAAAGACCCATTCTTGGTTATTTTTCTTTAATTCGAAAATAACCATTCAAAGCCTTCCAAACTGGTTCCAACAATGGTGGAACTATTTCGGCCCAAGCCCCGAAATTCTAACACCAAATGCTGTAACCTATTTAAATCTTTTTAAAGCCCATTATTCTCCTTCTGAGTCTGAGAAAAGATTTCCTTCTTTTCTCTGTTTCTGTACAAAGTTTTTCATTCCATGGGTTTGGATGTGGAGTCTTCGTTACCAGAACCAAGAAGCCCAAATTCTCTTACAAAGAACCTTCAAAGTCAAATGGTGGTCAAAATTTGATGAACAGTCAAAATTGACCGAATCTATTGTTCTTAAGTGGCTATCTTTTTCTGGTCACTTAACCCCTTCTATTCAAGAAACCAAAGCCCAATCTACCTTCCTCACCCAAAAGTCCAAGGCCCAATCACTATTGGCCAATGCCAAGACTACGGAAGAATATTTCAAAGTAATGAAGCAGCTCATCTCTTCCAGATCAGCAACAGCGTCATCAACCGCCAGCTCATTAGAAGACGAAGAGCCTTTTATTTCTCTTGGAGATGAAAATGAAGATGATTGTTTTGGAATTTTCGCTCCTGTAAAGCATTGTAAATAATTATTTATGATTATGTAATTTACGTAAAAAAAAAAAAGTATTTTATCTTCCTGTACATTTACTTGTTATAAATATTTGTAATCATTGTACAATGGATAACTGCCCCCCTTCATTCACTATTCCCATCACGGGAAAAAAGCTGTGAGGTCAAGTATCCATTATTTCTTTTGTATTTTCTCTTTTGAAGCCGCGTGGTCCCTACCCACGTGAAGAAAGCTGCATCCAAAGACTTAAAGCAGATGCCTTCTCCACCTTTCGGATCAAGACAAAAGACTTTTCGGTGCTCATGGTCCACACGTGAAGAATGCATTATTGATTTTAAAGTTGTAAAAGACTTTAGGTATATAGTTCCCATTTATACTCAGTTGAGAGAGTCTTCCTTCTTATTCTTCATCTTCTTTTCTCCTCTCTCTCTCTCTGGCTTTGAGGATCAATCCAGGTGCTAAAAACATTTAGCCTTTGATTTTCAAACAAATCTCTTAAAGCTTTCAGGTTTCAAGAATTGTAAATGTAAGCATTTAATCTTTCAATTTTAAAGCAAAGTTTGTAATTAAAGCATGTATAATTAAAGACATGTTCTATAATTTGTTTAAAGCTTTTACATTCTGGACTTAGATCTAAGGGTGTATGTTTATTGCATGATCGCAGACTGATCTCTCATATCAGATCTGCCATATAAATTGTACAACTCCTCTGAGGCATAGAGACCGGATCTCTCCCCTCAGTTGTAACTTCTCTTCTCCTTCCATTCCTTCAGAGCACCATTTCTGGGATTCCAGATCTGGTACTGTGTATGAGCCCCTAGATCATGTTGCTAGGCTTGCTTAAAATTAATTAATTAATTATTTGACTTTAAAGAAAACGGTATATCGACTGGAAATCTGATTGTGCAAGGTTGGATCTGTTCTAAGTCAGATCTAGCCCCAAAGTACAGTATATATATATATATATATATATAAGGCCAAGCTCACAATTGTCCCAATAGAGACTTGGACCAGGCTAGGACAAGCCCGGCTCAACCATCAATTTGCCATAGCTAAGGTGTATGGAAAGAAGATAAAAATTATAATAAGAATAAAATGAGGAATAGATGAGATATATTAAGAGAGAGATTATTTAAAATTTTCAATTGGGTTAACTAAAAAGCGAGAACTGATGAGATTAAATGGGGGCCTAAAACATCAACAGTCATTCTAAAAGTTTTAAAAATCATCTCAAATTGTCTTGTAGAATTTGTCAATCAACAAATCTTCAATTCCAAAACCCCAATCAACCAATAAAAGTATTCATTTTTTACATTGTCTACCACTCAGATCTAGCTATTGAAATTTTGGCTTCAGTTTGCTTCTGAGATTGATTTATCTTCATTGATTGTCAAGTTAAATTTGTTATGCATGGTATCAAAGCCGAATTTTCAGATTCACTATGAAAACTTTGAGTTGTTCTGATTCTTTTTTAAAGATGAGAGATTTTTCATTTTGCTACATTTATAATCTCTGAGGTTTTGCACATATGATTTATTATAGTTTCCATTTGAAAAAAATTGTCAAAATTCTTGGTGATAATCAAATTAAGTATACCAATAGTTTTTTGTTTCCTCTTGGTCGAATCTTATGAAGGGCCAAGGAAATTATTGTTATTTTTAAATAAAAAAAAATGAGCGGGACCGCGTTTAATAAACTGAACCTTCTGTTTATTTGTCCAAATTCTTGGTGATAATCAAGTTAATTATACCAATATTTTTTTTTCTCTTGGTCAAACCTTACGAAAGGCCGAGGAAATTATTGTTATTATTTTTTTATAAAATAAAATGTTAGCGGGACCGCGATTAACTAACCGAACCTTCTGTTTATTTATTTATTCATTTATTTTAACTAATTAACTCAAGTAGGCGGCATCTTTACTCTTTCATCTTTGTCTATAGGGACATTGAATATTCATTAACTTAAAGCTTACTCCAAAAATTGAAACAAAGAAAATGAAATGCAAGTGGGAGCTCTGAACACTACAAAAGTTCAAAGTCAATGGTTGATTTTTTTTCCTTTTTTTATTCTTTTAAGTCTTTGGAGTTTTGATCTTCTTTGTGAACTTGATTCACTCATTTGGATATTGTCCAGCTCCAACCAAGCTTTCTTTCAAGACAAATGGCAGCGTCTGTGAGTTCTTTTGCTTTCTCTAGTTATTGTTTATATTGTTTTGGCTTTCCTGTGCTTTGTTTTGTTTCGTATAGCAATTTTGGTACTTTCCTCAAGTCAATTTGCTTTTGTCAGTATTTTTTCTAATTTTGTTTTGTCCGAGTGTCAGTGCTCTATGTCAAATGATGATCTTATTTTAGGGAAAAAAAATTAAGAAAAAAGAAAGACGGTGAATACCCTTTGGAGTGCTATTTGATATTGTGTCAATTTTGATTCTACAAGTTCTAGTTTGGGTTTCAAGATTAAGAATTGGTTACATAAACAGTATGTTAATTTATCTTCTGGGTTTTATTTAATTTTGTTTTATTGATGTTGGAAATTAAAGCTCTGACTAAATGATTCTGATCTTCATTTCTTTAATATCTGGCTTTCAATTCTGGTTTGTCTGTTTGCTAGAGCACGTATGAAGAAGGCAAATGAATAGTTGCTCTGTTACTGTTATGAGTACTCTTACTGCTGTTTTTTTGGTGATCCACTTAGTTTGTTAAATAAAACTCTTGCCCCAAAAGCTTTAACTGATAGGTACGGGCCCAACAATAATGTTGGCGGAGGTGGATAAATGCTTCTGATAATAGGTAGAAGACTAGGGACCTGTTGTGATGTCTTTTTAAAGATTTGGAATTAAATTTCTCAGCTTGAGAAAAATGAACGAAGTGTGTTTTTTTGGTCTCCTAAATCCTATTATACGTCTTCACTGAATATCTTTACTTGTCCATTTGTGACGAAATGATTCAAACTTGAAGGTCTTAAACTTAGCTTAAGGTCTAAATGGACAGAACTCATTTGATGTGATTAAGAAGGCTTGCACAAGGATGATAATTTCAATGTTTGTGCATACAGCAAAATTTGAATGTTTGCGAGAATCTAACATAAGCCTTTAAACTGACAAAAGCCTATATCTTTAAGAAAATTTGTTATGCTTTCCGCATCAACCATTGCTAGGCTGCTCTTGGTTACTGCTATGAAATTATCAGATCACTTTGTATAATTAAAGTTTTCAATGTGTTACATATCCAGGAGCTTTCAAATTGGTTATATAGGATAGTCTTCAGCGTACAGATTGTATTTTCTGTTGGGCATTTTAATTGTTAATGGTCTCATTATGCCTTTACTTTTCTCAAAGATCTAAACAGAGTGAGAAGTATAATGCTTCAAAAATGATTTTCCACAAAACTGAGCAAAAACTTTTACTTTTTATCTAATTTTGGCATCAATATTCTCTGTTTTCTTTATTTGCTTTATGTTTACCTCTAGCTCCAGATTTTCTATATCTTGCTTATTTCTGCAGCAAGATAACTATGTGCCCAAGTTTGGGAACTGGGGGACTGAAGAGCATGTCCCTTACTCAGTCTACTTTGATGAGGCAAGGAAAAGAAGAAATGCTGCAAAGATAAATCCAAATGACATTGAACAAAATCAAAATACAATTTCAGGTAACCTTGCTTCCACTAAAACTTCTACCTTCAAGACAGAAACCAAATCAGGGGCGCAAAATGGGCTAGAAGATGGTGATCTAAGGAGACCTACCAAGTTTGGGAACTGGGAGACTGAAGAGCATGTCCCTTACTCAGTCTACTTTGATGAGGCAAGGAAAAGAAGAAATGCTGCAAAGATAAATCCAAATGACACTGAACAAAATCAAAATACAATTTCAGGTAACCTTGCTTCCACTAAAACTTCTACCTTCAAGACAGAAACCAAATCAGGGGCGCAAAATGGGCTAGAAGATGGTGCTCTAAGGAGACCTACTGAATCTCCCTGGTATCATCATACTGTAAATATTGAAGTTGCCATTAGCTCACTTGTTCACCGCCCTGGTCGCAAAATGACCACAAGGCAGCAGAATGCAGTGCTTGATAGCAGAATTGGACGCTCACCCATATCCCCATGGGATAGAAACTATTCAACTGGATGTTCCCAACTGAGATCAGTTACTGAAGCCGCTGAAACTGTAATCTTTTTACTTCTCCTTGATTTCTTTTTAACAAGTGTGTTGCTAAACTTGCTTGAACGCTGATCACAATCACTTACATAGTTCACATAGGCTTATTAGAACATGTACATTTAGATGGAGAATTGGATCAGCAGCTAGATTTGAAAAGTCCTACTTATTGTTTGGTTATAGGGAAGCATGTTATTAAGATCTTGGCTGCTGCTACTTCTGTGCTTTTTGCTTTTATAGTTTCCTGATTCTGATTCAAATTTCTTTAGAGTACAACTTTTGTTAAGAATTTTGTCGAATTTCTTGGAATAAAGAATTTATACCATATTGTTGTAATGTACCTAGTTCAATTGGGAAATTTCATTATGAATAATATATGGAATCTTAGTTATATCAAGCTAACTTTTGATGTTGCAGACTGATCACACTGCTGCAGTTCCAAAATTCGGAGATTGGGATGAGTCTGACCCTACATTAGTTGATGGATACACTCATATTTTCAACAAAGTGAGAGAAGAGAGGCTCAAAGGGACAAGAAATGTAGCAGCAGCAGCACCCGGAAAACCACATTACAATGATCTGAAGAAACACAAAAATGGAGATTTTAAAGTATGTTGGATCTTTCTGTTGGTGGTTTCAATTTCCCTACATGAAAATGGCGACAGAAAGCCAGTGTATTTTAGATTTTAATCAGCAAATAGTGTCCTGAGTTGTTACCAAATGGATCTTTTATTTCCAATTTCATTCTTGTTTGTTAGTTTGCTTAATTAATCTGATATTTCTTTCATTCTCGTTTCACAGAAATGTTGCTGCTTTCCAGTTCCATGGTGATATCTTTTGCTCTCGATGCATGGGAAATATATATTTACAGAACACTGACACGTGTCGTGTCACATATGTACAGATATAGTACAAGTACAAATTTTTCACTTGTGTGCCGTAGGAGACTGAGATGAGAAAACTTCTACTTTACTTTTCTCCCCTTGCCTAAATGTCCATTTCATCATATGCTTGAGTTTTATATACGGAGTGAAGGACACTCATTGATGTAAATGGTTCTTATTTCATATAAATTTTTTAGGTCATGCAGTTACCCTTGCTCTGTGCAAGATACGTAATAAATGAGTGAGAAATTTGTCTGCGACGAGCGAATTGTTCTAATTCTCTTGTAAAGATGAGAGATTTTTCATTTCGTTACATTTATAATCTCTGAGGTTTTGCATATATGATTTACTATAGTTTCCATTTAAAAAAAAATTGTCAAAATTCTTGGTGATAATCAAATTAAGATAATCAAATTAAGTATAACAATAGTTATTTGTTTCTTCTTGGTCGAATCTTATGAAGGGCCAAGGAAATTATTGTTATTTTTAAATAAAATAAAAATTAGCGGACCCCGATTAATAAACTGAACCTTCTGTTTATTTAGTTATTCATTTATTTTAATTAATTAACTCAACTAGGTGGTATCTTTTTTCTTTCATCTTTGTCTATAGGGACATTGAATATTCATTAACTTAAAGCTTACTCCGAAAATTGAAACAAAGAAAATGAAAGGCAAGTGAGAGCCGTGAACACTACAAAGGGTCAAAGTCAATGGTTGATATTTTTTTTCTTTTTTTTAATCTTTTAAGTCTTTGGAGTTTTGATCTTCTTTGTGAACTTGAACTTGATTCACTCATTTGGATATTGTCCAACTCCAACCAAGCTTTCTTTCAAGACAAATGGCAGTGTCTGTGAGTTCTTTTGCTTTCTCTGGTTATTATTTATGTCGTTTTGGCTTTCCTGTGCTCTCTTTGTTTTGTATGGCAACTTTTGTACTTTCCTCAAGTCAATTTGTTTAGTTCATGTAGCATGTTCTAATGAATTGCGTTTGGACTGCTATCTGGGTATTGCATCAATTTTGATTCTGTAAGTTCTAGTTCGGGTTTCAAGATTAAGAATTGGTTACATAAACAATATGTTAATTTATCATCTGGGTTTTGTTTAATTTTGTTTTATTAATGCCGGAAATTAAAGCCCTGGCTGTATGATTCTGATTTATATTTCTTTAATATCTGGCTTTCAATTCTGGTTTGTCTGTTTGTTAGAGCACATATGAAGAAGTCAATGAATGGTTGCTCTGTTACTGTTCTGAGTACTCTTACTGCTCTCTTTTTTGTAATCCACTCAGATTGTTAAAGAAACCTCTCGATCCAAAAGCTTTAGCTGATAGGTACGGGCCCAACAATAATGTTGGCGGATAAATCCTTCTGATAATAGGTAGAAGACTAGGGACCTGTTGTGATGTCATATAAGCTACATTGGAAATCTGGAGTTTTAAAGATTTGGAATTAAATTTCTCAGCTTCAGAAAAATGAATCAAGTGTGTTTTATGGTCTCCTAAATCCTAATATACATGTTCATTGAAGATCTTTAATTTTCCGTTTGTGATGAAATGATATAAACTTAAACGTCTAAAACTTAGCTTAAGGTCTAAATGTACAAAGTTCACTTGATGTGATTAAGAAGGCTTGCACAAGGACGATAATTTTAATGTTTGTGCATAAAGCAAAATTTGTAATTTTTGTGAGAATCTAACATAAGTCTTTAAGCTGACAAAACCCTGTATTTTTAAGAAAATTTGTTACGCTTTCAACGTTAAATATAGCTAGGTTGCTATTGGTTATTATTATTATTATTTTTATCATTACTGCTATGCACTTAACAGATTACTTTTATACAAAGTTTTGAATGTGTTACATATCCTGGAGCTTTTCAAATTGGATGTATAGGATAGTGTTCAGTGTACAGCTTGTATTTTCTGGTGGGCATTTTAATTTTTAATGGTCTTATTATGCCTTCATTTTTTCTCAGAGATCTAAACAGAGTGAGAATTATAATGCCTGAAAAAAATGTTCCACAAAGCTGAGCAAAAACTTCTACATTTTATCTAATTTGTGTGTCAATATTTTCCAAATTTTCTATACCCTGCTTATTTTTGCAGCAACATTATTATGTGTACAAGTTTGGGAAGTGGGAGACTGAAGAGCATATCCCTTACGCAGTCTATTTTGATGAGGCAAGGAAAAGAAGAAATGTTGCAAAGATAAATCCTGATAGCACTCAACAGAATCATAATACAATTTCAGAGAACCTTGCTCCCGTTGAAGCTTCTCCCTTCCAGACGGAAACCAAATTGGGGGTCCAAAATGGACCAGAGGATGGTGACCTAAGGAGACCTACTGAATCTCCCTGGTATAATCATCCTGTAAATATTGAAGCTGCCATTAATTCACTTGTTCACCGCCCTGGTCGTAAAATGACCATAAGGCTGCCGAATGAAGTGTCTGATAGCAGAATTGGACACTCACCCATATCCCCATGGGATAGAAACTACTCAACTGGATGTTACCAACTGAGATCAGTTACGCAAGGCGCTGAAACTGTAATCTTTTTACTTCTCCTTGATTCCTTTTTAACACGTGTGTTGCGAAATTTGTTTGAACACTGACCACAATCACTTACATAATTTACATAGGCGTATTATAACATGTACATTTAGATGGAGAATTGGATCAGCAGCTAGATTTGAAAAGTCCTACCTATTGTTTAGTTATGGGGAAGCATGTTCTTGGGATTTTGGCTGCTTCTGTGCTTTTTGCTTTTATAGTTTCCTGTTTCTGATTCATATTTCTTTAGTACAACTCATGCTAAGATTTTGTTGAATTTCTTGGAATAAAGAATTTATGCCATATTGTTGAAGTGTACTGAGTTCAATTGGGAAATTTCACTATGAATAATATATGGAATCTTAGTTATATCAAGCTACCTTTTGATGTTGCAGTTGCAGACTCATCACACTGCTGAAGTTCCAAAATTCGGAGACTGGGATGGGTCTGACCCTACATTAGTTGGTGGATACACTATTATTTTCAACAAAGTGAGAGAAGAGAGGCTCAAAGGAACAGGAAATGTAGCAGCAGCAGCAGCACTCGGAAAACCACATTACAAAGATCTGAAGAAACAAAAAAATGGAGCTTTTAAGGTATGTTGGATCTTTCTGTTGATGGTTTCAATTTCCCTACCTGAAAATGGCAACAGAAAGCCAGTGTATTTTAGATTTTAATCAGAAAATAGTTTCTTGAGTTGTTACCAAATGAGTCTTTTATTTCCAATTTCATTTTTGTTTGTTATTTTTCTTAATTAATCTGATATTTCTTTCATTCTCGTTTCACAGAAATGTTGCTGCTTTCCAGTTCCATGGTGATATCTTTTGCTCTCGATGCATAGGAAATATATATTTACGAAACACTGATGCGTGTCATATCACATATGTACAGATATAGTACAAGTATAAATTTTTCACTCGTGTGCCGTAAGAGACTGAGATGGGAAAACTTCTACTTTATTTTTCTCCCCTTGCCTAAATGTCCATTTCATCATATGCATGAGTTTTATATACGGAGTGAAAGACACTCATCGATGTAAATGGTTCTTATTCCATATCAAATTTTTACGTCATCCAGTTACCCTTGCTCTGTACAGGATACCTAATAAATGAATTAGAAATTTGTCTGTTCTTTAAAGAGTTTGTAGAGGTTATTTTATTGAATGCGGTGCACTGCTAGGATTTCCTAGGAACTAGCAGTGAAATTTCTAACAGGACATTTATTATAAAGTTTACAATAATGTTGGAAGAGCAGCTGCATTTGTGCACCCCAACCAAAAGTGTTTAAACCGAAAATATCATATTGATGGCTTGGTACAAATTGTAATGGCGAATAATGATGTATGTTCGGCCTTGAGCGAATCAATACCGCAGCATGCAAAATAGCATGTTCTTATGCAGAATCAAGTAATTTAGCGAGAAATATCAAAGTTCTAGCAATACTTGAAGACATTTATGAAGGATTTTGTAATCCATTTTTGGGTATGAATGTGTGGTTCTAGAAGAAGCAACCCCTACTAACATGCAATAGTCATCAAAATTTTCGGAAGGAAATCACCAGCATTATTAGGACGTATAGTTTTGAAAGAATAATATGGAAATTGTACATATAACCATTGTGTAATTGCACGGGCAATATCATAAAATGACGAAATAGATTACCTGATGATTGATTGAGTCCACAAATCACTGAATGGATGCATTTTGAGTAATCTATCTAAATATAAATTTCCAAGATCAATTTCCTCCTTATGTTCTAAAAATGGTCATTCATTAATGTATCTTGAGCTCGCAAATAATAAATTGTCACAAAGACTTAGTCCACAGAGCTCTAACCGAATGATTTTTAAGTAATTTATTTAGTTGGTCACCAAATTTTGAATAAAGAAAAAAGTAAGGATTAAAAAAGTAATTTGAGCTTTACCTATCCCTCCTCTCTTAAAGAATGAAAAATGTTTTAAACTGACTTCTTGATTGCTGGTTGTTATTTGATAGCCTATTCATTCTTAACCTGCCAAACAATAGCTTCTTTAGAAGAAAATCTTCCAAATTTGGTTGGTCGTAGTTTGAAATCTTAACATATTTTATGGGAAATTTCCTTTTCAGTTTTGTCAACTATCATACATTAGAATCTCGGATCTTTGTTTAATAACCTATCAGAAATCAAACGCAAATGCTTTGTTAAAGCAAAACCAATCTGAATTGGTTCCAATCTAAACCCCAAGATAAATGTTTGAGAGACACACAATGATCGTAAGCCACGATTTGACACTAATACACAAGTTTCAAATGCAAACCACGATTAAACGTCAATCAAAAGAAACCCAGAAGATAGTAATAAGAAAGAAAGCAGAAGCCAGCAGAATAACAAAATTTTCGATGAAGAGCTGAGCAGAGCGTCACGCTCTCTTTTGTTGTCAATAACCAATGTTTATAGAGGGCTTTTCCAGCTTTCCAATGATACTAAGGACTCGTTTGGATCTGATTTCCGGAAGCTGGGCTGCTAAAGCCAGCTGCTGGGATGTTTAGTAAAATTTGTTGGGTTGTGGAGGTGCGGGTTTTTTTTTTTTTTTTTAATTTCATATTTTTTTGATATTTGTTAAAAATAAAAATTATTTTTTTAATTGGATCTATACTTTCAATTTGTTAAGTATAAGTAAATGATTCAGGGATAAAGATAGAGAAGTCTAGTTCAAATTATAACTAAGTATTAATTTTAATTTTTTATAGGTTAGACCGAAGCAAAATAGCTATTAAATGATCAATTTAGTTTACTAAAAACATTAACATATTCATATTCTATTTTTTCAATTTAGCTTGGGGAAACCAAAAACTTTTCCTAAGGAATCTCTGAAATAGAAATATAGAACAAACTAACTAAAGAGATTGATATTGCTATAATCCCACTCTTCTAGAGGGATCATCAAAAAAGTGAATATTTTAAATTCATTCCAAAAAAATAATAAATAAAAAAGCTGACACAATGTTAATATACTAAAGTTTGTGTCCTTTTTGTCTTTAATTTGTTGTAAAGTAAAAAATTCCCTTATTATAAAAGGGTGAGCCTATTTAAACTCACCAAACTGCTCATTAAACGAGTCTTTCCTCTACAATATTTTTTCCTCTGGAAAAACACTAGAATGAAAGGGGGTTGAAGCCTTCATGGCTTGATTTCCTCACTCACTTGTTGAGTGTACTTTGTTATTTTGCTATCTTTTTTGCTTATTTCTTTCATTCATCTCTTAAATTACAAGTCTAAATCAAGCTATCCCTCAAGTGCTTATCTTTAAAAGCATTCAGGGGAAGTTAGGAGGCATAACTTTTACTGCTGGAGAGCATAAAGCAAAAAATGGATACAAAGAAGTTAATTCGGAAGTATTAGGCGGTGGCTTTAAAAGAAGAAGAGGATGATATAGTAACAGTCATGGAAAGAATGAAGATAAAAGGAGAAAAGCTCGCTACAAACTGTTTGGTTGGAAAAGTACTACTCACAAAAGGAATAAACAGGGAGGGGCTGAAAGCAGCAATGCAACAAGCTTGGCGAACAGTAAAAGAAGTGAAGATAGAAAGTATGGGGGATAATATATTCCTCTTCAAGTTTGCTATTGATGTAGAAAAGAAAAGGGTCTTAATGGGTTAACCGTGCATTTTGACAGAGCTCTCTTGGTGCTGTCTGAACCAACTGGTATTGGCGATATAAAAAACCAATCTTTCACACACACATCCTTTCAGGTACAAATTCATAATATCCTAATAATGTGCATGGATAAGGAGGCCATTCAAAAGCTGGGTGACAAGATTGGCACAGTGAAGGAAATTGACACAGATGAAATAGGGGAATGCATAGGCTAGTTTGCTCATGTTAAAATCTCCATTGATATAACACATCCTCTGAAAAAAGTAGTGTTTGTGCAATAAGACGGACTAAAAGTCCCAATGCCAGTCCTTTATGAAAAATTGCCAGATTTTTGCTTTTGTTGTGCATGGCTCTTTGGCTCAGCTCAAGATATAGAGTAAAGTTGAATTTGAAGGCAGAAAAAGAAAGCAAGGTGAATTAATTAAGCACCTGAAGGATGTCAAGCAGAACACAACCAGGAATGCAGATGGGGAAGAGATTAAAAAGCTTGAGAATCAGATCAACAACATGTTGATAGATGAAGAAGTTTACTGGAAGTAATGATCAAGGGCAGAGTGGCTAAGAGAGGGAGACCAAAACACCAAGTTTTTTCATGCCAAAGCATTTGCTCCAAGAAGAAAAAAAAGAATGTGGGGAATTGACACTCAAGGGCAATGGACTGAGGAGAAAGATGAAATAGAAAGGGAGTCCTATGAATACTTTCAAAACTTATTCATATCATCCAATCCAAGTCAGAATTCAATCCAAGCAGTTCTGAATGAATTGCCAACAAAATTCACTTCAAAGATAAATGCTTATTTGGAGGAGCCATTCACAGTAGAAGATATAGCTGAAGCCTTGTCCCAGACGAGCCCTACAAAAGCTCCAAGTCTAGATGGCTTACCTGCTTCTTTCTATCAGAAAAATTGGCAATCCGTTCGTAAGGGTGTGGTTGAAATTGCTCTACACATCCTGAATGAGCAAGGTAATCTCGCAACCCTCAACCATACATATATTACCCTAATCCGTACGACAACTAAGCCTAGAAAAGTCACTGAATTCAGGCCAATCAACCTCTGTAATGTTATTTATAAAGTAGTTGCTAAAGCTATTATTGATAGATCGAAACCAATTCTTTCCCAAATTATATCTCCAACTCAGAGTGCATTTACACCCAATAGACTCATTATTGATAATGTTATTATTGGCTATGAATGTCTCTATAAAATCAGACATAGTAAGAGGAAAAGAAATGGTTTAGTGGTTCTAAAACTAGACATAAGCAAGGCGTATGACCGGGTTGAATGGGAATTTTTTAAACAAACAATCGTTAAGCTTGGCTTATCTGAAAAGTGGGTAAAGTTGATTCTAAATTGTATAACTACTACTTTTTTTCCAAACGGCCTAATAAAACCTGAAAGGGGCCTAAGGCAGGGATGCGCTCTATCCCCTTACTTATTCATTGTGTGTGCGGAAACCTTCTCAAACTCTCTAATCCAAGCAGAAAGGAAGCAATTGATCCGACGATTGAGATTTGCAAAGAGGTAACAATATCTCATTTGCTTTTTGTGGATGATAGCCTAGTTTTCTCGAGAGCTTCAGTAGTAGATTGCAAACATTTGAAGGAGATTTTTGATAGTTATGCAAGAGCTTCAAGGCAAATCTTCAACTTTGAGAAATCCTCTATGTTCTTCAGTGGCAAGAATCCAAATGGCTAGATTTCAACAATCAAGGACATTTTCAAATTGAATGTGGTGCCTAGGCATGAAAAATACCTAGGTCCACCATCTGTGATAGGCAAAATGAAGACAAGCTTCTTTAAGGACATTAAGCTGAAGGTGTTGGCTAAGATATCCGGTTGGCAGCACAAGATGTTTTCTTCTAGAGGCAAGGGAATCCTCATTAAGGTAGTAACCCAAGTAGTGTCAGCATACACCATGAGCACCTTCAAACTTCTAAAGAGCCATTGTAAAGTTTTGGTAGAGATCAAAGAAAGATTGGGATTCAGAGACTTCACTAGCTTTAATCGAGCATTGGTGGCTAAGCAAGGGTGGAGATTGCTTCAATTTCCTAACTCCTTTGTGTCTAAGGTGCTACAGACCAAATATTATAGAAATTCCACTTTCTTAAATGCAAACACAGGCTCCACCCCCTCTTTTATATGGGGTAGGCAAGTTATCAAGAAAGCAGTCAGATGGAGAATTGGAAATGGCAGCAAGGTGTTTGTATATAAGGATAATTGGCTCCCAAGGCCAAAAACTTTCAAACCAATTTCACCGCCATCTCTGCCTGTAGAAACAGTGGTAGCTGAGTTGATCAAGAATGAAAATTAGTGGGATGCGAATAAACTGAAGCAACATTTTAGGCCTAAAGACATAGAAGTAATACTAAAGATCCCTTTGCCTGCAAAACATTCAGAAGATGAAGTATTGTGGCACTTTGACAAGTAAGGAGAATACTCAACAAAAAGTGGCTACCAAGTAGCACTTAAGATCAATTATCCAGAGAACCCCAGCAGCTCAAACAACAACTCTAAGCATTGGAATGCTTTACGGTCCCTTAACCTCCCTGAAAAGATTAAGATATTCATGTGGAGAGCTGCTCACAATCTACTACCAACTGTTGAAAATCTATAGAAAAAAAAGATCCTTCAAGAACCAACTTGCCAAAGATGTATGAGAGGAGTGGAAACTATAAGTCATGCACTACTAAACTACAAAGCATCAAAGAAGATTTGGGATCATACTCCTTTTATAGTTAGAAGTGTTCAGGCTCCAGCTCAAGATATCCTCACTACCATCTAAGATATGGGCAACAATAAGAGGAAATCTAATACTAAGCTAATAGTAACTTATTGTTGGGTGGCATGGCTTGCAAGAAATAAATTTCTATTTGAAGCAAAGAAGATAGACCCAAGAATTTCAGCTGCTAAGGCAGAATCAGTTATGGAAGCATTTCAGAGAGTAAGAAAAGCAGGGGTATCATACCTAGACAATGTTAAAGAACAAAAGCAGTAGCAATGGATTCCTCCACCTAGAAATGTCTTTAAAATTAATGTTGATGCAGCTGTGAGCAGGAATAATAGCATGGCAGGGCTAGGAGTGGTAATCAAAGACGTGAATGGCAAGGTGATAGCAGCTGGTGTCAAGCAGACTCAATTTAAAAGGAATGTTAGTTTTGCTAAAGTTGAAGCTGTAGAGTTGGGGCTCAAAGTGGCGAAAGCAGCTGCATTATCTAGCTTAATCATGGAGATAGATTGTGAAGAAGTAGCTGAGTTGATTAGCAACACAAAGGGCAGCAGAACAGAAATCTTTTGAATAATCTTAGAAATCCAAAATCAGATTAGGGAATTTCAGAAGGCAGTAGTTCAATATGTTCCTAGATGCTGTAATGCTTATGCCCACTCTTCAGCAAAATTTGCTCTTCGAGAAAATACATCTGTTGTCTGGGTGGGAACAATACCAGCAGAAGTTGAAATTGTATTTGGCAGCGTTGTTTGATTATTGAAAGGTTTACTTTCCATTTAAAAAAAAAACTACTCATTAAACTCATTTTTAAAAACAAATTTTTATAACTAAAATACTCCTAAATTAAATTACAGTTATGGATATCAAAATATAATAAAAAAATAATTTTACTCTTTAAACCCATCTTTATATTTAACATAATTTTATTAAACCCTAATCATATTTTTACTAAATCTTATTCAATCAAGAGGTGTTATTCAACTAGGGAAGGAATTAATAGAAGGAACATTAAATCCAATATTATCTACATAAATGACTCATGCCATGTCATTCATAGCATTATCCTCTTTGATTGTACACTGACATGTACATTAATCAAATAGCCAAATATTAATCCACCTGGTAGCAAGTGTTAATTCTAGAAGTATAAGATCTAACAAAATTCATTTTATCATTTCAATTTTTTAGTCCAAAATAATTTCATAAACTACTCTAGAACATACCAAAGAGCAAAATCTGTTGGATACATCTATATGCAACCTACCTTGAAGCAACGCCAGAGTAGAACTAAGCTGTCATACCCTTAAGCATGATGGATGCTACAATAATAGGACCAATAGAAGGAGGAACAGGAAAATCTTTGTTTGTAGGAAGAATTTTCCCTTTTCACACTGATAGTGCTTTGCTTTGCTTATGTTTGAGTAATAATATTACTTTGCTTTTATTGGTAAAATTATGTAGAAAAGAGTGTTGAATTTTCAATAAAATGCCGCTATTATTATAAATCAATTTAATGGGTTTATAAATGAATTTAATGGGTTTGATGAGTAAAATCACTATCATTTATAAAAATTGGGTTTAATAAGAGTATATTAGGTATTTAAGTGGGTTTATTGAGTATATTTTAAAATTTTAAAATTTGAGGATGGGTTTATTTAGTAAATAGGTTTATTGAGTAATTTGATGGGTTGATATATCCCCACCCATCATAAAAATAGTGTTAGTAATTATTTTTTATTATATATGCAATTTATTTTTGGTGTAATGTTACGGAAACTTGGTGCTTGTACGGATAAAACAGAAACAGAATTCAGTTAAAACATTTCATCAGAAATGAGTGCTTCAAATCCAAACAACAAGGAAAAGAACAAAAATAGGCAGCAACTTAGTGAGGAATCACACTTTTCCTACGCTGAAGGAATCACACCTTTTTGAAGATAGCCCAAATAAGATCTAGGTAAAGAGGAATGTGTGCAAGAACAAAAATTATCATTGGGAAGCATGTTGCTGCATATAATGGATATACTGCTGATCTCATCTCATCTCTTAAAACAAAGAAATGCCCTGAACAGAATGAGATCATTATAGCAGCAATTGATGTAAACAGCGACGTCAAACCAAGGAGAAGTTTTCTTGGCAAGGCGATGGCGAAATCTTTTTCTCGGTATGTAGAAGTGAGAATTGAGAGCAAAAATGACAAGGCTGTCATAGAGAAGGACAGAGCAACAAATGATGAAATGGCAAAGATTTTGAAGGCAGGCTCATTTTCCAGGACAAGAATTGAACAAGCGCCTGTGGCTGTGGTGACTTAGAATCAACAGTGGAACATGTGTACCTTATACCACTTGATTTCCCATTGCATTTGCAAAGTAGCTCCTGGAATACGCCAAGGTCCATACTCACAAAATTTCGCAGCAAGATGCAATGCACTGTTTCCTTTGATGTCTACATGTCGGTTGTCGGAAATGCTTAAATCGCTTTCTCCCAACATTTTCCGGTGCAATAGGAGCTTGTAGATGTCGGTTTGCCTGTTCTCAAAAGCCAAAAGGACTAAATTCTTCTTCTCCGATCCAAGTCATGGATGGCCACTGGAAATGTATCAAAAATTTTCTCCACCACCTCTGTCACACCCGTCTTTGCTGCAATCAATATCTGTTTCTCTTTCGTCCCTGATTGTTGATCTTTTTTCTTCATAAATTTTAATTCTTGGACTGCAGGTGGACAATCTGTAAACCATTTTATGTAAGTAACAATCAACATCTCAGATTTTTTTATTCCTAATTTCATCTCAAAAAATATGTCATTTATTGAGTGGTTGATAATTCTTTACAATATTTAAGTGAATTAATTGTATTATGTATCCAACCAATTGATGAATGCTGCATTATTTACCATAAAAATTTGAGATATGTGGCACTACCCTTAATTGCAGCAAGTAACTTTGGTTTGTATATAGTTTCTGTGATCATTTTTGGACTAACGATCTTGTTAAATACCTGATAATTTTAACCTATTTTACAGGTTCTTTCTAAGTAGACAATTTCCTGTTGTGTACCAAAGCAGTAAGCCTAATTTTTTTTTATCCTAATAGGTTAATGCAAGTAGAATATTACCTGTTGCCGTATCATCTCTTCCATTGCCATCCTTGTTATGTACTACAACTGCAGATTCTAAGCTGATTTTTCTGCTTCGGAATATCTGATCATTTTCCAGAACAGGTGGAGTTTCTGGAACTGATAAAGTATCTCCATCTTTATCCGGTCCAGAATCTCGAGGATTTTTTCCATTATCTTCATACTTATACAACGAAGCACCCTGAACCAGTTCATTCATTACTTAATAAGCCCATGTGTGTTTCTCTTTTTTCTCCGTGATACTCTTTATCCTCCAAATCCCTGCAAATCAATGAACAATTAAACTAAGCAATGTGGCAAGCGTATGGATATGGATACTTACCTAGTCCAAGAACGATTAGCAAGGCCTTCATCAGCAGCCTGAAAACCATGACACATGCAGCGTAGTTTGGTGGAAAAAGTTGACCATCTTTGTCATCATTTTTTGATAAGTTTATGCTTGTACTACGTTCAGGACTTTCTTCATCATCCGCCTCACCCTTTGTTTTAGCTGACAAAATAAAACTGAAAACTTAAAAGAAAAATAAATAAATAAACAAGGAAATTAATTAAAAAGCTGCTCTGTTGCACTTGTAGCAAATTTCAGTTTGGAAAAAATAAAACATGTAATGTGTCAAATTAACCCACTAATTAGCACTCCTATTGAATTCTTTATAAGCTTCAAGAACTTGATGCATGTCTCATAGTTTTCTGGGTGATTGTGACCATTCTTGGCCCTGGAATATGTCGAGTAAGCTTCATGATCATGTTTGTCCACCTTGAGCTCGTTGACAGGTATACCTTACAAGCAAAATTTGGACAGGTTAATGCTCATATGAATATTTTTTAAGTATATTAATAAAGCAAATTAACATAACTTTCTTTAATGTTACTGACAATTTGACCCACCATTTAGAAGATCAAACAGTAATGCGTTGATGCACATTTGTGTATAGGAGATAAGAGATTTTTATGAGATCAATATACTTACAGTAGTAGATGATACGAGCACAAGGCGGCTACCGCTCTTGAATGCATTAGGCTTGCTAGCTAGTATATGAAGTGGAGTTAGTCCATTCTCATTCACAGAGTTTAGAAGATTTGGGAAGGCTCGCATTATCTGAAATGCTATACCTGTAAGAGTTAGAGAAAGATAAAAAAAAAAGAAATTAATTATTAATGTTCCCCAAAAGAAAAGACAAGAAAATTTAGAAAATAAAGGTAAGATACTAAAGTATTCTTCAGATATGGCAGAGTGAAGAATGGTCTCCCCATTATTTTTTCTGCATGGACAGTTGTCTTTTTCTTGGTTAAAAGAATGGAGGCAAAGAAATGCAGCCATATTGCCATGAAGGACTGCCAAAAGGAGTGGAGTCTCACTGCCATTGTTGCGAACAGAGATGAGTTCGCGATCTTTTGAGGCCATGCGGTGACACATTGCTTCATTCCGAAGAGCTGCAGCCAGATGAAGGGCAGTGTTGCCTCTATCATTTTGTATTTTCAGAATGTTTGATGCATTTTCTCCCATGATTTCCACCAATTCCGATACAATGTTGGTTTGCCCAGCTGCAGCTGCAATGTGTAAAGCTGTGTCTCCAAATTTTGTTAATTTGGCCTCTCGAGACATCGGATTGTTCTTATAGGCCTGCACAATGTTATTCCATTGGCCTCTCATAGAAAATTTGGACAAGAAGTTCACCTTCATTGATCTCTACAAGTCTATTGTAATTGGTTTGCAGCATGTATATTTTTTTATAGCAGCATAGAATCTTTAATTGCGAGCAACCCCTTTTTTTCTGTTGCTCACTTTTGCCTTTCGTTTACTGTAACCAGCAATATTGCTCGCGTCATCATTTAATTTCCTAATTTAGGCTTGGAATATTTTGCACTTTCGTTTCTTTTTGTTTTCTTTTACTATAAATAATAAGATGCTTCAAAACTAGTATTTTTATTGTACATACAAGTGCCACGTTATTTGAGTAGTGCTATACATCTTAAATTGTTTATCCCTAAAAATTGACATATCATCTAGTATGTAATTTGGGATAAAAAATTTAAGATGTTTATATTTTATTTATTAAATACTGCATTATTTGGAATAGTTTTTTGGAATAAATAATTTAAGATGTATATAACACTACTAGTCATATTTTCATTGAAGATTGATAGCATTAATTACTTTGGATATACCAAAACATTTTTCTAGCCTAATGGTATTTTGCCATATTTGTGTTTATTTGTTGTACTAAGAAGATTGACAATCTTCAAAATAAATGCAAGCCACTTGCAATCTATATAAGCATTAATACCAATATATTTTTTTAATGGGTGTTGGCATAGAAAAATGACCTAATATTTAAGAAAGCACAAACAAACCAACAATTTTTTATTCGAAAATAATTAATTGCAAGGTCAACTTTGCTCTAGAGTATTGATTATATATATATATTTTTTTCTAAATGATTAAAATTTACAAATATATTATAATTTGAGATATACTGAAGCACTATAAATATTGATTGTAATACAACGATTTGTGCTTTTCATGATTCGTTATTAATGGTCATATATTCACACATGACAACAATTTACTAAAAGTAAAAACTCTATATGTATCGATTTTTGCTTGTAGAGAATATATATCTATGTTTATAGTTACAATCTAAAGTCTCCCGCGACTCTGGATATATTTATAAAAATCTATATATATATATTTATAAAAAATTTAAAATCTATTGAAACTAGTTCAGAAATCTAACTACTAGATTTATACCATATTAAAGAAAGATCTACTCCTTTTCTATAATTCTATAGTGAAAAGTGGAAATAGTTTAATAAAGTCTCAAGTTTCTAACTTCTACATCGTTCATAACACCAGGCCATCATCGGGCTCCTCATGTGCTTGGGTAAGAGCGACAAAGAAAAACACAAACAGTAAATAAGCCTTGGAAATGATTTCTCTTGCACCCAACCCGGCCAGGCAGAACAAGTACCATGCATACCTAGACTTTGGGAATGACAAAACAATTACTCATATTCTCCCATCTGAGTAAACATATCTTTTCTTCAAAATAAGTCTCTTTCACTACGAAAGATTGTAAAGAATGAAAACGAAAATAGTTTTATGAATGAAAAAAAGAAAAAGGTAATTAAATTATCTTTTAGTTCTTAGGATTGGACAGATCAAGTCACAATTGACTCTCATTTTTTTTTTCCTCTAATAGCTTTGTGTACAACTTTAAATTAAGTAAATTTTGAAAATTCGAGTGTTCTTTTCGGCTTTTTTTTTTTTTTGGTAAATGGAGATTAAGAATTGATCTAAAGAATTGAACGAAAATTTACCTAAAATGTCAGAAAAATGATAAATAACACAGAACAGGAGTCCCACGTCCTAGGAATGCATTTATGCTTTTCTTTACATAATCACTCTAGATACATTCGCTCCAATGTTTTTTAATGCTATAATATTAGACAAACTCTAAAATATATTAGAGATAATATAATTAATTAATGTATATATGATATGTGTACATAAATTTAATATATCTATCAGTTGCCTTGTGGTTTTTTAAAATAAATATACTTATATCATAATATTATTTATTTATTATATGACTGATATATGTATGTTAAAACTTTTATATTTCGTTACGGAAAAGATCAAAATTTGCTGTTGATTTATCCACGACTACTCTTCATCGTGAAGTGATGCATTCCATCTGTTTTGGTGCTTTTACTAAGGCAATTATTCTCTCTCTCTTTATTTATTTTGTTTCTTGTTAGATGCCAAAAGTTGACGGTTAACTATTAGCAGACATTGATCATTACTGGGTTGAAAACTTCAAATCGAAATTATTATTAATATTAATATTATGGATTTTGCTGAGTTACAGCTATTGTAATTTATAATTACTTCAAAAATCATATAAGTCTCACCACTTATTGTTACTGTTTACATAATTTTGAACTTAACCGCTTCCTAATTTTATTATTTATTTCAAGCACATTGTGTGGGCTTCAAATCGGTAAATTATATTCGATGATGTATAAACTGTGAAGAACGGACAAATTAGGAAGAGAAGGGGAGAAGAAAAAATAAAGTTGGAGAAGTAATCCCTTGTAACTCGCTTGTGAATAGCGAATTTGACCGCAAAATAAATTTCACCAATTTCTATTTATCAATAAATTCCACTAAAAATTTTAAAATAAATTTTTTCTCTCCATATACCATCTAATCCCACATTACTCTTGTTTTGAAAAAAAAAAAATGAAATTTATAATTCGTTCAAACATAAGCTTGTTCGATCTCTGCTTTTATGGTGATAATTTTTTGTCGAAGGTATTACGGAAGTGTTTTAAAATTTTTGTAAACAGCTAAAACGACGGTAGTAGTAGTAGTAATAATAATAATAATAATAAACACCGCAACTTTACTTGAGTCTTGTTGATGGTGAAAAAAATTCGTGAGTTAGGGAATGAATGAATTTATGTAGAGTGTGAGGTGAATGATAAATTTGATAAAAGTTGTATTCTTTTTCAGTAATTTCATATAAGGACAGAATGAGTACTAGAATAAAAATAATTACTGGAATTGATCTGCGAATTTTAGGGGCTGGCAGTGCCTTGCCAGCTTTGGGGAAGGCCGGCCCATGGGCGGGTCCTATTGGTCCGTTTCATTTTTTATTTTTAATTTTCTTGCCTTTCTCATAAAATAAAAATTAAATTTTGTCAAACAATGGTTATTGAAATTTACTTTAAAATTTTGTCAAATAATTTTAGTTCAAGCCTTCAACCATTGAACCAAATATCAATTTTGTATTACAGTAAACATAAGTTTAAATAGAAATCTAGCAAACAACGTACCACTAAATAATAGTACAAATTCAATTCAAATTTGATTAATGACTTAAAGTTAATTTATAATGTAAAATAACATAATATTAGTTAATAATAAAAATCTAGTTTAATTGAAATGGAATGTAACATTATTAGATTTGATATTGTTCAATTGAAATTAATTTATTCAAATAATGTATATAAAATAGTATAATTCAATTAAAACTAAGTTAATTACAAAAATTCAAAGCATGGTTTTTGTAGATTTTGTCACACTTGTCTCAAACCGTGCTATGTTCTTATGGTCAATGAGCCCCGACGAAACGTGTCTGCATCATGTTGTGTTGTATGGATGTGTCTCGTGCCTAGTGTTACGGTCAAAAACTCGATTGACCCTTTGAACATCTGTAATCTTGTTAAAATCTTCTTGGACAAAACAGTTCCAACGCATTCTTCTAATAGAAACATGTCATGTATTTCAAATTTAACTCTCATGCATGTATTCTTGTTCTTATCAAGATCATTAGTTAATTTCAATCGAATTTAAAGTCAATGTCGTTCGAATTAATTATAAGAAATTTTAAAGATTTAGTGCCGGTGTCACTTTATGTTTAAATTTGATTCCATTTATATTATTATCCAATAACAATCCATTAACCTTATAAAATATTAGCACATATTTGCACTGAATTTCAATATTCCCTTGGACAAATGAGGGAGCCAGGCGTCGCATGATGGGTACTAGGTTTTTTCTCATGGCGTGTTTAAGCTAACATTAATTCATCAATTGGACTGATATGATCAGCTAGCTCAACACGCCATGACATAATAACATTTACATTCAATCTTCAGATATAGAAATTAATTAATATATGACATACCAAGATATAAATCACTTCAATCGAAGCAGCTACGAATGAGCAAATAAAGTCAGTAACTTTTAATTAATCAGAAATCACTTTGTAGCTAAGCTGAGGAACCTTTTTGAAGATGGCCCATATCAAATCGAAGTAAAGAGGAAGCTGAGCAAGAGCTAAAAACGTCATTGGCAAGCATGTGGCTGCATAAATAGGATACGCTGCAGATCTCATCTCATCTTTTAAACATAAAGGAATGCCCTGAACAGAAGGAGATCAAAATAGCAGCCATTGATGTGAAGAGAAGCAGAAGCTTTCTTGGCAAATCCTTGGCAAAATCATTTTCTTGGTAACGAGAAGTTAGAATTGTAAGAAAACAAGAAAAAAACCAAGGCTGTAACTGAGAAGCATAGAGCAACAAGTGATGAAATGGCAAATATGTTGAATACAGGCTCATTTTCAAATTAAAATTGGTTTACCACTCTCTTGGTCGACGCCGCCTGGGACGGTTGCCGAAGTTGCGAATGCTACGGCTGCTATGAGTGCTGCCACGACGGAGCATGATTCGGAGGTTTTGGTCAGCCATTCCTTTCCTTCTTTCACAAGGTCTTTTTGTGTTTCCGTGAAGACTTCCTTTGGAGTTTTGCCATTGTCGTTGAATCAAGGAAATGTCGTGGCATGGATTTCTTGACAAACTGCATGCATTAGTAGAATAAAGTGTACAATTAAGATTTTATTTCTTTTATATTCCTTTTTAATCATTATAAAACTCAGCGCCTATTTATTTTTTTAACTTAATGACTTAATTGACTTAATTTCAATTAGTTAAATCATTAAATTTATTTATTTTTTAACTTAACAAAAATTTTTAGTTATTAAGTTATTAAGCTAATTTTTTTAATCTAAAAAGTTTGAATGATATCATTAAAGAATATTCTCTAAAATATCCATATCTAATTAATTAATTTTGATTCTTATCTAAATAAATTTTAATAATTAGCAGGACTGGTTTTAGAGTTTTTGAGACCTTAGATGAATTTTTTATGGGACCTCTTTCTATTTTGCAGCTTCAATACTCAAAGAAAGATAAAATATCTCAAAGTTCATTTCATATTTAGTTCTTGAACTTCAACAATAATTAAAAGGATCTTAAAAAATTTTAAAAACAAAACCTAAAAAGGCAGTAAAGAAGATATCTTTTTTTACTTCCATTAAAATTATTACAAAAATAAACAAACAAATAAATAAGAAAAATACTATTTTAAAATAGAATATCTAGAATTGTATAGCACAAAGAAAGTTGAGAAGGCTGAACTGATGATCTGTTAATGGATATGGACTTTATATTTCAAGAAACTAATTTTTTTCTTTTCTAAATGAACTAATGAATGCAATAATTTTCTTTATAGATATGACATCAAGAAATTGTTTCATCTATTGATTTTTAAGATTAGAAGGTTTTTAATACAAATTAAAATGAATATTAAAAGTCAAATATTCTAATATTAAATAATTAAGTTTTCTTAGAAAACTTAAAAGGTAAAGAATTTAATTTTTTTTCTTAGAAAGACTAATAATGAATGAATTAATAGTTAGACAATATTATTAATTATATCTCTTTAACAGTAAGATTAACATATATAGATAGGCTTTCTTATAATACGTAACTGAAAAAAAAAATTCATTAATTAAAGAATTATTAAGAAAATACTCAAAAAATAAGGCCTTCTAAAAAATATGGAATCTTAGATGACTGTCTTGTTCACCTATACTTAAAATCGCCATTGATAATTAGCATTATTACCCATTTGTATAATTTTTTATCTTTTTGTTTTCTTTAAATTAGCATTATTTATCTTCATAATTCTTTTTAAATATTTTTCATATAAAAACATCATGAACTACAATAAAATTGATTAGTATATACTAATTTAGAGCATAAATTGTTGTATTTAATTAAATATAATTTATATTATGATAATATTATCTTGTTTAAGTTTTTTGAGATGTTTATTATTTATTTAACATTTATAATTTGTAAGAGCACAAATGTAAAAATGTTAGTTTTTAGATTTTTTAAGTTAAAAAAAAACTTAATATTTGTTTTTAGCAATTTAGACAAAGAAAAAAAAATCATTCAGATTCAGACATTTAGTTCTATTCAAAATTCAAACTAATTTAGGTTTATTCAGATTTCAGATAAAAAGTAAGCGCCACTTAGTCTCATGCTATATTTTGTTCAAAAGATAGAGAACTAATAAAATGCTGACAAGAACAATGAAAAATTGAACGCATACTAATTTATCATTATTTCTGACAGCGCTCTGTCCAATCTCTTTAATAGTTTTCATTCATTTATGACCATGTATGATCGAGACGTAATTACTTTTATTTATTTTTTTAAATTGAATGTCAATGTCAATGTCAATCTTATTTTGTAGTTTATTTTTAAAAGAATGAAACTTAGACCATGAGAGAATCTTAATCTAGAAAAAAAATAAAATCACTTTAGCATACGTACTTGATACCAATTGATTTCCCATTGCATTTGCAAAGTAGCTTCAAGAATGAGCCAAGGTAAATGATCTCCAAACTTAGCAGCAAGATGCAATGCACTGGTTCCTTAGTTGTTTACTTGTCGGAAAATGCTTTCTCCCAATATTTTTCGATTGAGCAAGGCTTGTAATACTGTTTTGCATGTTCTCAATTAAGGGTGGGTATCGGTTCGGGTCGGTTATGAAATAAACTAAAATTTTCAATTTGGTTCAGTTAAAAATTAAAAAATAATGGATTTTCAAGGAAAATAAAAACCGAATTGGAACCAAGCGTTTGGTTCAGTTTTGGTTTTTCGGTTCGATTTTGATTTTTAAGTATCAATTCGCTTAATGATTTGGATTAACAGATAAGTTTTCAAGTTCAACTAAACAGTTTAGATTTCGGTTTGGATTTCGTTTTGGTTCGGTTTGTCCGATTTAGTTTTTCAATTCATTTTCTATTTCAAAGCCTGCACTCCTCACTATCAGTACCTGTACAATATATTTAGTAAGTGTACAATCTACAATTTCATCGATGACTACAACATTCATCAAAATATACCATCAACTACTACTACTACAAATCATTCATCATCATCACAGAATTAACTTAATGTCATCCATAACATAAGTCCATAATAACATAAAAAATTAGAAAATTCCAATAATGACATAAAACAAAATAAGAAACAATCAAATATCCAAGTACCAAGCAACATCCATAACCATAAGAAACTATTACAATATAAAAATTAAAAATCAACCATAAGAAGCGCTATTACTTTACTCCCTTTTCTCACCAACTTCTGCAACTTTAATAACTTCCAACATCCACACTTCCTAACTTAAATCTACACAAATAAAATTAAAATGAGTAAAGTAAACATAAATATAACTATAAAAATAATATATCATATTCGTATAAATGAAATCTGTTATTATAAAACATCACTCAATTGCCAATTGGTCCTCTGTTACTTGTGCTTGTTGTGCTAGCATTGGCCTCAGAAATTGTACAAAGAAATAAAATAAATATATAAAAATCATTATTTATAATATTAAACACTACAAATGAATTATCAGAAGTTAACAAATCATGTTATTACCTGCTTCAAAGAACTTTATAAAATCAGTTTCTTCCTCGATTAGCTCTATTATATGATCTCCAAAAAGAGTTAATCGAAGTCAATTTTGAGTGCAAATCAAGGACCCAACTATTTTAGGAGTTAAAGAATTGGTTAAAAATGTGACCCTCAATGCTAAATGCCGACTTTGAAGCAACGGTAAAAGCTGAAATTGCCAAAATATCTTTGACAATCTGAGACAAAATTGGATACCTATTCAATTCAAACTCCACCAATTTAATATCAAAATTGTCATTCATCATCTTGATTTTATCCGACAAGTATCTTTCAACCTTATTTTGCCCACCATAGCTATCTTGGGTACTTGTTTTCATCTTTTTATTTTGTGCAAAAAGATCAAGAGAACTAGAGTCAGCACACTCACTAATCCCATTATTCTGAACCATGCAACTAGTCTAAGCAACATTGTTTGGATCACCAGAACTATAGCTTTGATAAAGCTTCATCAACAACTCTTTAAGACTGTTACGCAACACCTCAAACTTCTTGGTTTCATACAATTAAAACAACACGTAACAAAGTCCATTTTATATTCAGGATCAAGTACTGCTGTTGATAGCAACAGCATGTTGACCTATTCTAAATTGTCACCCTAATATTTGACAAATTTTGTTATCATACGTTTGACCATGTAATGTAACAAAACATCCTCACTATCATCAAAAAACTTCAAATGAATATGAACTTTCCACATCTCATTCAAATAATTATTAGCAGTCACAAAATTAGAACTAAGAAATTTCAAGGTTTCATCATAACAAATTGATAAAAATTTGACTAACCTTCTTCCATTTTCATAATCATCTTCCATCGATGGCCCCACCCAACTTTTTTCATTCTCATCCTCTCCATCAGCTCCTAATCAATTAACATAATCTCCATCATCTTTCAACCTATCAAATGCTTTTCGAGCGGATCTCAACATCAAGAATGTTGAATTCCAACTAGTCGGCATATCTAACACCATAAACCCATTGTATGAGATTTTTTCTGTATTAACATATGCTCTGAATTTTATAATCTCGATGGGAAAGATCTAATAGTATTTCACTACATTGTGAACCCTATCTATTGATATTTTTACCACGTTCAACCCATCCTTCACAATCAGATTTATTATGTGTGCTAAACATTTCATATGCAAATATGAACCATTTAAAACCAATGAATCCCAACTCCAATTTCCTAACTTCTTCTTCAAATAATTGATTGCCTTTTTTATTAGCATTTGCATTGCCCATAGTAATCATGAACAAATTTTCTATACCCTAATCAATCATACACTTCTCAATGAGCTTCCCAATGGCCATTCCTTTATTATTAGAAAAAGATGCAAAATTAAGTATTCTCTTATGTAACTCCCATTTTCTATCAAAAAAATGAGCTATTATCAACATTAATTACTCATATGAATTGAAGTCCAAGTATCTGTAGTGATAGATACCCTTAAATGATTTACACTGAACGTACTTTTCGACAATGTCTTCTCATTCTCATATAATTGAAGAATATCACTTGTAATTGTCCTCCGCGATGGCACATCAAACTTTGGACAACAAGTAGCCATAAACATCATTCATAACCTAAGTAGCCCATGTGTCTCTCGTCTTTCTTCTTTGTGATATCTTTAATCCTATAAGTTCCTTATGTATAGCATACTATATTACATTGACACATTAGCAGCGGTATATATCACTTGAGAAATCTTTGGTAGCAATTATATGAATAGAAATGATATACAGATAAAAAATTTTGATAAAACTCTGATTCTTTGGCATTTTTTTTGTATGAATTCTTACCTCGACCGAGAACAATGAGCATGGCCTTCATCATCACCCTGAACGATCGAACAAATGTTGTATAATTAGGTGGAAATAATTGATCTTCTCTATCTTCCATTTTTTATAAGTCTATGCCTTTAGAAATGGTCACAAGAACAATTAAAGATTAGCTTCAAACACGGGAAATTAAACATAAAGGACTTTCACCGACTATAAATGGGACAATCAATACCATCTTTTGATCCTTTTCTTGCATCTCATGATCTAGTTACTTGGTCTTTTGATTCCAAATCTATTGCTGATGAAGATGATTCCAGGATTGTGTCTCTTATAATAACAAAAACCTTTGATAACCTTTTCCAAGATTTTGCAATAAAGAAATTTTGAGCTTAAGTAATTAGCAGCTCTTACCAAGTGGTTTGCTGCTCTTATGTTGAGGATTTTCTTCATCATCTACCTCACCCTGTGTTGTTGGAAAAACAGACAAGATGATGATCAAAATCCAATTGTTAAATAAAAATTACGTAAAGTGTTAAATTAATTAACCCACTAAGAACTCTGTCTGAAGTCTTGATCAGCTTGAGGAAGTTGATGTATGTTTCATAGTTTCGTGGAAACTTGAGACCACTATTGGCTCTGGAATTATTTTAGCAAGCTTTATCATTATATTTCTCCTCCTTGAGCTCATCCACAAGTACACCTTTACAGGAAGAATTGAATAGTTTTAAATCACAATAGAAGCAGCTGTAATGGTAAATGAACAAGAATTATATGCTAATTTGAGTTTTATACTGACTTTCTAGGAAAGTATGACTAGTAGTTATTAGATAAGAATATATAAGTAATTAAATTTCACCTGTACATTGCTTTAAAAACACGCATGGTAAAAGATAATTAAAAGATAAATACAAAAAATATTAGCACTGAATCTAAGTTTCTTAAGTATTTACTCACAATAGCATATGATACTATCAAATAGCCCAAAGTGACTACAGCTCGTGAATGCATTAGGCTTCTTGGCTAGATATGAAAAGGAGTTAATTCATTTTCTTTCACAGAGTTTACAAGTTCTGGATAGCAACGTATAATCTGAAATGCCAAACTTGTAAGAACAAAAAGAATGTTAAAATTTGAAAAGTTACATATAATTTATTAGAAGTTACAAACAATCTTGAAGAAAGTTGTCCTCTAAATATGGCAGAGTGAAGAATGGTATCCCTATTATTTTTTATACAAGAAGTTATTCTGTTCTTTTCTTGATTAAAGAAATAGTGGCAAAGAAATGCAGCCTCGTTGCCATGAAGAGCTGCCAAGAAAAGAGAAGTCTCACTCTATTTGTTGCGAGGAGCAACAAGTTTAGGATCTTTTGAGGCCACACAGTGGTATAGTGCTGCATTATATTGCTAAGAGCTGCAGCTATATGAAGAGTAGTGTTGCCTTTCGCATTTTATAATTTTATGACATTTGATGCATTTGTCCCATGCTTTCCACTGGTTTCAGCACAATGTCACTTCTTCCATCAGTCACAGTAATATGCAAAGCTGTTTCTTCCAAGTTTGTGATTTTGGCCGCTCGAATCATGGGGTTGCTCTCATAGGCCACCGCAACTTTATTCCATCGGCCGCTCAAGACATTTTCAAACAAATCACCGCACCTATTTGCGAAGCCATATTGATCTCTTCTATTGTCAATTTAAATAACCCATAAGCCTTGATAATGAATCTAGTTCACCCTATAGCTTTAGACTTTGGTAATGAATCTTCATTTTATTCTCCAGTTGATTTTCTTTTTTCAAATATTTGAAAGTAAATCCAACTTGTTTTCGGTTCAAATATCCAAACTACATCCTAACGTAACTAATTTAAAAGATTTCTATAAGCTTCTAATTGTAAATATGAATAATAAATTATAAAGTAATTAACAATATTATTTTTCATGATATTTTATTAATTTATTACTTTTACTTTAGAAGGATATGATAAAGGGAAATGATAGAAATCTAAATAAAAGAATGAATAAATATTGATATATATGCTCCCAATTTCACCTCCCATATTTTTTGAAATAATCAAATTAAATATTTCTTTCTGAAAAAGATCATAAGTCGGTGCTGGGTAAATATTCTTTCAAACTATTTTCTTCTCTTTGAAGGGGGCTTGGCTACAATGTTGGTGGCATTGTAGTCAGTAGACTTGGTGCAACCAGTTTCTTAACCAATTGTACTTTTTTTAATTTAAAAAATTATATTAGAATAATATATTAATTTAGAAATTATGGAAAAATAATATCAATAGTAAAAAAATAATAAATAGAAAATGAGAGAAAGATATCAAGAGAAAAAAAAATTTAAATAATAAAAGGGAAATATTTATTTCATCTATTATATGCAACATCTCATATTTAACCTCAAAATTTTCATATATTTAACCTCAAAATTTTCATGTATTTTGTTATTTGTCTTAACTTTATTATTCTAAATATCCCAAAAAAATTTTTTCCCGCCCATTTCATGTTTGACGTCCTTGTTGGATATTTGACCTCGGATGTTTCATGTTTAATGTGAAGTGTTGCATGTTCACGTGGTTCTCATATTTAACCTTAGTTGTTGCATATTTGACCTCAGATGTTGCATATTTTACATTATCATTTCACATGTAAATTTCGTATTGCATGTTTGACCTTACATGTCACATGTTTCACGAGGATTGTTGTGGGTCTTGAATAAAGCCAAAAAGAATGAAAATTTTCCTGCCCGTTTCATGTTTGCAGTTCTTGTTGCAAGTTTGTCATTGATTGTTTTATGTTTGACGTGAAGTGTCACATGCTCACATGGTTCTCGTGTTTAACTTTGGCTATTGCATGTTTGACCTCAGATATTATATGTTTTACATGATCTTTTCACATATAAATTTAATGTCGCATGTTTGACTTTACACATTGCATGTTTCATATGGATTTTTGTAGGTCTTGAATAAAGCCAAAAAATAAAAATTTTTCGCGTTTCATGTTTGGCATCTTGTTGCATGTTTGACGTTTGTTGTTTCATGTTTGATGTGAAGTGTTGCTTGCTCAAATCGTTCTCATGTTTAACCTTAGCTATTGCATGTTTGATGCTAAATGTTGCATGCTTTTTGTGACCATTTTGCATGCAAATTTTATGTTGCATGTTTGACCTCACATGTCACATGTTTCACGTCGATTATTGCAGGTTTAGAATAACGCCAAAAAGATGAAAATTTTCCTGCCATGTTTGATGTCTTTGTTGCATGTTTGACATCGGTTGTTTCAAGTTTGACATGAAATATTGCATGTCACATGGTTCCACGTTTAATGTTAGTTGTTGTATGTTTGACCTCAGATGTTGTACGTTTTACAAGATCTTTTTATATGTAAATTTCATGTTGCATGTTTAACCTCACATGTTGCACGTTTCATGTGGATTGTTGTAGGTCTTGAATAACACCAAAAAAATAAAAATTTTCCTACCCGTTTCATGTTTGACGTCCTTGTTGCATGTTTGACCTCGGTTGTTTTAGGTTTGACATGAGATGTTGCATGTTCACATAGTTATCGTGTTTGACATTAGTTGTTGCATGTTTGACCTCGAATGTTGCATGTTTAATGTGACATTTTTACATGTAAATTTTATAGTGCATGTTTGACCTCACATGTTTCATGTTTCACATGGATTGTTGCAGATCTCGAATAACGCCAAAAAAAATAAAAATTTTCCCACCCTTTTCATGTTTGATGTCCTTGTTACATGTTTGGAGTAAATTATTTCATGTTTGACGTGAAGTCCTACATGTTCATGTAGTTCTCATGTTTAACCATAATGGGTGGTGCATGTTTGACATCATATGTTGCATGTTTTACGTGATTTTTTTATGTGTAAATTTCATATTACATGTTTGACCTCCTATGTTGCATGTTTCAAGTAGATTATTGCAGGTCTCGAATAAAGCCAAAAAAATAAAAGTTTTCCGACCTGTTTCATGTTTAACGTTTTTGTTGCATGTTCAACATCAAATGTTTCATGTTTGACGTGAGGTTTGCATGTTTACGTGGATTTCATGTTTGACCTTAGTTGTTGCATATTTGACCTCAAATGTTGCATGTTTTATGTGACATTTTCACATGTAAATTTCATATTGCATGTTTGAACTCACATGTTGCATGTTTCACGTGGATTGTTGCAGGTCTTGAATAAACCCAAAAAAATTAAAATTTTTCTGCCCGTTTCATGTTTGATGTTTTTGTTGCATGTTTGACGCTGATTGCTATATTTTTTACATAAAATGATTGATGAGCATATAATATATACATATTTTAGCCTTAATTATATAATTATTAGTTATGATTATTTATTATTTTTAATTAATTAACTTGTCTTTTTTAAATGTTCAAATGTATTTTATTAGACTTGAACCCGTAACCAATTGCTTTCATTGCCAAGCACTAACCAGTTAGACCATCATTAGAAAGATTAATTAACTTGTCTTATTGAATAGGAAATTAATTGGAGAATATGGATAAAAAGGGCATGAAGAGTTTAATTTGGGAAGCAACACAGATTAAACTGGAAGATAAAGATACAGTCAAGAATTAATAGAAGTCAAGAAGATGAAAATCAGAAGTCAATTTCTTCAAATAATGATCGGTGGGCATGGATTTAGAAAATAAAGATTTGGTGATGGCAATTGCATGTGCATGACATATATTATGGAAAGCAATTTAAAGGAACCCGTGACTTTGGCTTTCAAAACTAGAAAGAAATTGATGGATTATAGGGTTGACAAAATTGATGAAGGATTCCTTTCTTAATTGGTGATCATGGGAATTATAAAGAGAAGCCGAAAGGAGAAGACAGAGGCATTTGGTAGAGAGAAGAGAACAGAAGAGCAGCAGCAGTTCAATTTTTCCATGGCTGGTTTTATTTATTTTGTTGCTCCCAATTCAAGTATGTCTAGCTAATTTTCTTATACTAAGGTTAAAGACGAAACCATATTCAATGAAATAACTATCTTTTTGTTTAATTAAATTCCCTACATATATTCTTTAATGTTTATGGTTCATATTTCACATGATTAGTTGGATGTTATTAAATCTTTTCATCAATTCTGTCATGCATTAATATTCAGTTAAATATATGCTTGAATCTATAAAGTCTATATATGATTTTCTTTGATTCTGTGTTTTTCATTAAATTGTTTACACAGAGTTCTTAGAAAAACTTTAACTCTTTGTTATTCAATATATTTACATAGGATGCTTAGATATCATACTATTAAGCAGAAAAAGAACCTACACAAGATTAATTTTAATTGGGCTTAATTGTTATATCCATAAGATGACATAGATTGATTTCGAGTTGTCACTCTAAAATTAGGGATTAATTGATAATTAGATAATTACTAGTTGAATAGTGGTGGATTCTAAAACCTTGGTAACCTTTGTCTTATTAAATTTTCCTTTGCTTTAATTATTTTCTTAGATTAATTAGTTTAATTTCTCTTAAAACTCAATTTGCTTAACTAGGTTAGGATTAATATTAATTTTATATTTAAATTAGACTTTTCAATTTAAAGCAATCCCTGTGGGTTCGACCTCGTTACCACTACTCTATTTCTAGATTCGTGCGCTTGCGAGTATATTAAAATGTTTTACAACAGTGGTGCATGTTCATGTAGTTCTCATGTTTAACCTCAACTGTTACATGTTTAACGTGACTTGTTGCATGTTTACATCATACTCATATTTATCATACTCATGTTTATATTTATATATATATATATATATATAATATGCGTAAGCGAAAATTAAATGCACTGACTAACTTGATCTTGCTAGTTAGTGTACAAGTAATCTTGGTGTTGCTACGGTATAGTTTAGTTGGATCTGCAAAGTAAGTAGTCGAGTATGCTTAGATACAGTTACTTCTTGATGTTTGCATTTTTTGAAAATACTGATTCTTCTTCCTCTTGTTCTTTGTCTGGTTATTTTTTGTGAATTAGATTGAATTAAATTTACATGTAAGTATACAAGACTTCATATTCCCGCATCTTTTTTTCTCTCTTTTTAATTTAAAGAATATGATGCTCAGTTTTGTGTTTATGTTAATCACTTTTTTCAATCCTTTTAATTGTTCATAAATGGTCTTTTTAACACTGAATGTAGCAGTTGATTACTTAATTGTAACTTAATTATAAGGGATAGATAGGTTTTAGCTCAATGTTATACAAACTATCAAAAGCTACAATTATAACGGATTTATAACAAACATACCACAATAAAAGGAAATAAAAGGGTCATCTTTGAGATATAAACACACAATATACACCCTTCATCCACTAACAATTTTTTCATGAAAAGAACAGAAGGATGTCTTACTATCTTTAGGTAAACAGCAAATGACAAGTTTGTCTTCATCTCCGATCAATCCGAACAAATCAGATGGCTCTAGTACACGAAAAATCTTACTCTTGTATATTTGCATGTCAGCCCATACACTTAAGAGTTCAAATAATACAGCTTTAAAAATGAAGATACACACAAGCACAATTTGCAAAATGAATACACAGCCCCCAAAATTCCGAGCTTTGCATCAATGGCGTAAGCAAAAATCATACCAAATAAAAGCATTTGATGACACAAGAATTAGCATATGAATTCTCAAATCAAAAATTGTATGGCCATATATAAATAAATGTTGCATAAAGAACCATGGTATTTGAGCATATATATTCCCTATACTGTTTTTTAGGTATGGAAAATGTATAAATTCCAACACATGAATGCTTACAAAATAATTACTAAGAATTAGTAATAAAATTTTTCATCAACAAGTTGCATTGCATGCCCAATAATCATCGCATTCCAAGACACAATCCTTTTCTCCCTAAGCCACTCAAACAAATTCCTGACAATCTTAACTGCACCACACTTATCATACATGTGAACCAATGCAGTTGTAACCTTAACAGTCACAAGTGTTGCCTCACTTGGATTTAAAAAACCCATGAAAATCATCTCTCTATACAACTCCATTGACTCATCTGCACTTTCTACATAACCACACTTCGCATGCATATCAATAAGTGTAGCAACAATAAACGAGAGCATAACATTACCAAGCACAAGTCCAAACTCAAGTAAATGACACCAATTCTCAATTGAGGCAAAACACAACAAAAATAAGCCAGTCATTATGAATCTTGGCATCCAATCAAAATCAAGTCTATCAAACCACACTAAAACCATTAAAAGAAAAGGACTAATAGCTAAAGTTTGTGAGATGAATACTTTCCACAGTGGTGGCTGTGATGGTGAAGACGATGAAGAAAACCTAAGAGCTTAAAGAGCCTCTGTTGGTCGTCAAGAAGAGCCTGCTGGCTATTAAGAAGCTTCTGTTGATCATAGAGGCACCGCTGCTGGGCGAAGAGTCGCTGCTGGTTATCAAGGACATGTTGGTAAAATGTCTCAAACTGCAACTAAAGGCGGTTTTGTGTCTCGGCCATATAGCGAACTTCGCATAACAACTGCTAAATCGGATCATCTTGACGAACATCTGAAATGGGATGTTGCACCTGATGCCGCACTATGCCATGTATATCCAAAAGTTGATTACGGGAAGCATATCATTCACCATGCGAAAGTTGGTCAGAGCCATCAAAGTGGACTTGTTCTTGGCTGCTAGATCGTTAACCCAACACCCATTCTCCCACAAAAAACCCAAGCTAGAGATTGCATCATCCCCCAATTCCTAAGGCTTCGTAAAAGTCAGCTTATCAATGGGAACCTGAAAAATGTTTGAGGATTCGAGTTATGATACTACCGAAATGCAAAGTTTTTTTCTCTACCGCCAGCGGGCTGAGCATATGCTGAAGGATAACATAACCAATATTAACCTCCCTTTCCTTTAGAATGCTATCTAACAAGGCTATGTCTAACCGGGTTATTTCATCACCATGTTCCTTTCTAGGGCTAATGACATGCTAAAGAACATGATGAAGGATTCGGACTTGGAGTCTATGGCTTGTGATTTTAAGGTGCCCCTACATTCCTCATCTAAAAAGTTAAATCGCCTATAAATATTCATTACTGCTAATGTGTCATGGAAAATCTAGTCTGTTCTAGGCTGTGTACACCTTATACCCACCATCCCTATGCCTAGTATCCTATTAACGTCCATCACATCGAATTCAAAAGGAATTCCACAGACATTACTGATTACTTGATTTTCACTACCCGCAGATACATCTATATTCGAGTAAAACATTGTAATGAGATTGGGTATACATTAGTCCAACCTAGATTCTCTGGTAACTTGTCTAAATTCTCAAAGTAAGAATCGAAAACGGACCTAGAGCGAAACCAATTGTAAAATCGTTTCCTTAAGCATAGGGTTGAAAATGAGTTGCACTAAATTTAGGGATGTCTTTAGCACGGTCTCATCTCTTGGGAGTCGTATGTTTACGTTTCTCCCCAATCCTTGAGCTTTCTACACCAACCATTGAAATTTATATAAATGACCCAAAATACCCAACTTGGAATTAGAAATTGTAGATGGATATCGGAGATTTTGGACCGATTATGTTAGGTTTAGAGGTGTTTTAAGGTAATCCATGGGTTAAATTTGTTGATTGAGGAAGGAAGGATGAGTCAAAATTGATTTTGGTTTTTTCTCAAAATAGTGATGATTTGGTGTATTCAGCAGTTTAATTAAGGTTAGAGCAATGAATAATGGTTGGGAGAAGTTAAAAAGGCAAGAAATAGAGAAATTGACTGTTTGTAAAGAGAGATATTGATTACAATTTTGTGCATTATTTAATTTTATTGTTTAGCCGCGTGATGTCCAGTGTGCATTATTTAATTTAGCGGTCAGCTGTTTATTTTTACACATAAATTATTGATTAATCATATGAGGTCCAAAGAGCATTGGAGAATAAATGGCTAGCCGTTTATTTTTACACACGACATAGTGGTTAACCACTTGAGGTCCAAAGAGCATGGGAGTTAAAACAGCTAGCCATTTATTTTATACACAATCTAACAGTTAACTGCATGATGTCTAGAGAGCATGGCATTTCAAACAGGTAAACGGTTAATCCATATTATCCACGAAGAAATCAATGGTTAGCTTATACGGGTAGGTTTGCATTCAATGTCAACAAAATAAAACACACTTTCCCTCAATTAATGAGGCATTCTATAATGTCTTACCTTCTGGACTTTGTTCTCAGCAAAATTTAGTCATCCAACAACAAATTATTTGTTTTTAGATCTCTTGCAACATCTCCATTTTTTAAAGGTCTTTTCATTTTGGAGGCTTAGTTTTCGTAAGTCTAGTTTGTCTCAAAGTAAGGTACGTGTCTTCAATTGTTGTAGTAGATTTATTATTTGTTTTGCAGATGTGGAATATGTTAAGTCATAATTTTTTTGATTATATTAAATTGTTGGCCAATATGGGTGTGAATTATGTTAGCCCATTATCCATATATTTTATTATTAATTAAAGATTAATACGGATATGAAGTATGTTAACCCATATTAGTAACTCATATAACGTTATTGTTTTACAAGGCTTAAATATGAGTGCTCCATATAATAATAGCAACGAAATGTCTGCTGCTGCAAATAGTTGTGAATCGTCATCTTCATATGATCAGTCAACTCAGTCAAGAATGCATAAGGTTTTGATGGCATCAGATGTACTTGGTAGTTATTTCGACTCAGTAAATGATGTAGAATTATGGTATAACAGTTACGCCCGATCAGTTGGTATAGTGTTAGGAAAGATGACATGCGATGTGCAAAAAAGTCTGGATTAATCACAATTCATCGATGGGTTTGTCATTTTGAAGGGTTTAGAGATAAAAAATATTCTTAGAACTGTAATAGGGTGCAAGAACTGCGACCAATCACACATGCTAGTTGTCGGGGATCATTTCAGGTTAATTATGATAAAGAGGTTCGTAAATACATTGTTAAAGAATTTAGGCCTGAACACAACCATCCTTTGCTACGAAGGAAGTCCATCTCATTCATTCACATTGACGAGTGAGTGATGCGAACCTTATGCAGACTAAGGCATTAAAGCATGTTGGTGTGAAGACATGCTAATTCATGGATTATACAGCTGATTAAGTAGAGGGGTCACAAAACCTAAGGTTTACTTGCAAAGATATAGAAAACAAGCTTGGTGCCTCCACTCGTGCTGAGGTTGGAGATTCTGACTCAGACGCAACTATAGCATACTTTGCCGTAAAAACTGAACATGACCTTGCGCTCTTCTTTAAGTACACATTGACAATGAGAATAGGCTACGGAATTTGTTTTGGACTGATTGTATGGCATGTTATGACTATTAGAGTTTTGGTGATGTTTTAGCATTTAATAAAACATACAAGAGCAATGTATACACTTGTTGGCACAAACCATCATCACAGAACTATGATCTTCAGATTTGCTTTACTTGCAAATAAGATAGTTGACTCATACACATGGCTACTGCAAAACTTTCATGTTGAATATGGGCAATTGGAAGCCCATATCTAGTATCACTGACTGTGACAAGGCAATGTTAAAGGCAATAAAAACAATGCTTATGTGTATCCATCGTCTTTGTTACTGGCATCTCGAAAGGAATGCACAAGCCAATGTCAAAAATAAAGACTTTACGAGAAAATTTTGAGATTTGATGTTGACACCACCCATGACAGAACATGAATTTGAACTATAGTGGTCCGCTATCATTGGTGAATTCGAGCTTGAGCAGCATGCATGGGTTTAGAAAAATGTATTAGAAGTGATGCTACTTGGCCAAAGCTTGTCTAAAAGGAATATTCTTTGTTGGTATAAGGAGCACTCAACGGTGTGAGAGTATAAACGCGTATCTTAGCCAATTTGTCCAACATAAGTTAAAGTTGTATGAGTTTGTTTAACAAATCAATCATGCTCTCTACAATATCCATGAACTAAAATAGGTGATGAGTTCAAAGCAAGCAAAGTGCTCATATCTTGAGAACACACTTATATAGGCTGGAGAAGTATGTTACAGAAGTCTTCCCATTGAGGTCTTTTAGAAAGGTTAAAGATGAGAAGCTCTAAAAGACGAAGTAATTGAGATCAAGAACGTAAAAAAAAACCCCAATAGTCATCTGTACACATTCGTTGAATTTAGGACACTCAGAGCGAGATGGAATGTGGTTCATGAGGTAAAGGAAAATAGTATAAAACACTCGTCAAATGATGGAATCTGTAGGCCTTCCGTGCAGGCACGTGTTTCACATCTTGAAAGTGGAACAATTTCAAAAGATTCCTGCGACTATGGATAAGAATATGTGCTCCACAGTGCTACCTGCAGTTGACACAGAAGTTTTAGTGAGTGCCAGATTTAGTGCATTGTTTGCAGCTTACAACAAAATGTGCTATAATGCGTCAAAAAATTTGGAAGCCCACAAAGAAGCATTGATTGAGATTATCTGTTAACGTTAAATTTTGAACAACTACCTTAAAGGGATGGGCTTCCCAATAAAAAAGGTGTGGTCAGGACCAAAAGTTGTGTAACCAAACAATTGTGAAGACTAAAGGTGCTATCTCAAAACCGAAATCTATCATAGCAAGTTCTAGAAAGTGTGGAAAATGTTGTTAGGTTGGGCATATGGCAAGAATTTATCCTATCGAAGAGAATGACAGCACCCAATTTACTTGTCCCAAGTTCGGTGCCCCCTATTTCATGTTTACACTAATCCAATTTATAACTAACTTTTCTTGTATGTCTACCTGATTAGTTAGTTTAACTGCATTGGCTTTGTCAAGCACGCAACATTCTACTGCTGTTGAGGGTGTCAATCCTACATTATTTGCTTCTTCAAGTAACCGATTTTTAGATGCTTTCTATTGGTGGCCTCATTAAATAGTTTCTTTCTATGTCTCTTATATGTCACCATTATTATTGGGTGATTTTGTACAAGATTGCCTTACCATTTTTTTTTCAGAGATTAGTTGTAGATTCTAATTATACACACACACACTCACACACACACTCCAATGCATATATATGGGTGGTTTTCCAGTCAAGGATAAGCTAAAAGAAAAAAAAAATAGGGCATTGGAGTTTGTGTGTGTGTGTGTGCAATGATCATGTATCAAAGTAGATAACCATTTTCAATCTCAAATGATCAGGTATCAATACATAAAACCATCAAATAATGTCTTAATAAAGAGTACATAAGCCTTTCATCAATTTTAGTCTCACATTGATACGAGTATATTAATGCCACATGCTCAAAAAGCTTTACAAATAACTTACAACAAATAATATCCTTGTAGGAAAGATGCATCAATATGTCATGTAGCAAAAACCCATGCCCAATTCCTGTTCCACCTCTAAACGTGCACTCTCTTGTTAAACTTCTTGCGACTTTTCCCACTTTATTACTTAGCTGGCTTTTTCACTTAAGAGGGTTTAGGGTTTACCATTACAACATGGTTCGCAAACTAACATTGGCTAGTTGTAGCAACTTCTCACAATTTTCATTCAAAGTGAAATCAATGAGTTGAATGACTACCCTTCCACATGCATCTTTCAAGGTCTAGTAGTCAATTTAAAATACAATAAATTACTTGCATACGATTAAGAACTTCAACCATGAAAAAGTTGATAAATTAAAAGGTTTAGAAAGTTTGTAGCAAAGCTGAGACTTCTTTAAGACTAAATACAGACTCTCTATAACGTTTATCACATAAACCACACAATTGTATCCATTTCTTTGCTTTAGAACTTCGACGCCACGATTGATTAGAAAGCAGAGGAACTTCATGTGTTCCATTGTTATTGGCATTTGGGACTGGAGAATCGAATCAAGGGAATGCAGTTGTCAACAATATAAAAAAAATTCTCAATTAATATGAAATTTAACACAGTATACACGAGTAACAAAATGAAATAGATTATTTATGTTTGCATGAGTGACATACAATGCGCAGCATTTGATCGTGCCATCTTCTATTACTGCAGGGATCCAGAAGAGGATCTCATATCTCAACACTTTTATTTCTCAGATTTACAATAAGTAGGAACTAATGAGATGATTCATCCTTTATTGGAACGCAAATCTATCATCACATTTGTGAGTGTACTAGAACAATTACACCATGTTGCATTGTAATAATTAAAGGGTTCAAAATTGTTGAATTGTAATGATTAAAGGGTTCTGAAAGTAACCTTTTGACACCTATGCAAGCCTTGTATATAGCTTTTTCCAACTCTAGTTGCCTTCCAAAACAATCAACTTCGGCTCCAACTGAAGGAACCGATTACTACACATAATAAATGCATAAACGTGACCAAATTATCATAGCTGAAATAATACAAAAAATGCAAAAATTACCATAGATACTCACAACATATCTAGTGGTAAAATCCAGTTGTTGGTAATTTTTCCCCCATCGACTGCTCCATGAGGGTGAGGTAATACGCTTCAGGGGAATAACCTAAACATGATCAAATACATTAAAAGAAATACTATAGGACAAACATATATTGTGAGGTGAAAGGATTTTGAATCCTCATAACTCTCCACTTATATATGTCCTTAGAAAAGCTCGATAGAGAATGCTGATTTAGAATTTCACCATAAGTAGAAACAATGATTTTACTGAAGGCAATACAAAATAAGTTTGAGTAATGATTCATACAAATCATTTAAACTTAATTCAATGCGAAAGACAAAATTTATTAGAAAAATCCACAAATATCTTCCCTCAGCATCTCTATCAAAAGCATATTGAACAAGCTTCGATTGATCCAGAGTAACAAGGTCGTTAACTTGAAAAGGACCAGTTTTGAACCTGCGATTTGTTCCTCGTGACATTTGATCATAGGGTGAAAGTTAATACCGGCCTAGCCTACAATTCTTAATTGGCTATGTTGGCAATACACTGACACTTGTAGATGTCTGAGGTTCTTGCCTAAGCTCAAATGGTTCATCTATATCGTATATAAAAGAAATTTATATGTAAATTCATTCATCAGTGAATTATCATAGAAATAAAATTTACAAAATGAGACTTAAAAACGCTACCTCATCTCAGAGAATAGGTGGTCGAATGAGGACATAACCTCCTACAAAGTGGGAGCGATGTTTGTGAATTTCACTTATTGGTTGACTTGTTCCAGCCCAGGCCATCAGTTTATCGAGGTTCAAGTTCAATCTGCACTCCACAGAGTCCTCATCACTGACCATAATCATTTTGTTTTTTCCATAATTGGTTGCCTGGGTTTTCTCGAGTGGACATGTTGGTTTTGGACTTTTCAAGATTGGAGATGGCGACCAATCACATGGTTGTTTTGATGTGCACTAACCAGGCACTGTGATCTCAATTTCTCTAAAGACCCATTTCTATTCTCACATTGAATGAATCTATTTTTTGCTTGTGTCTCTATACTGACTCTATAAGCACCCTAAAAACTGCCTCCATATTAACAAAGCTCAGGCCAGCATCTTTGATATGTCATATTATTTTTCATTCCAATATGTCAAAATTTGGCAAAAATAGTTATTACATTTAAGAATTGTTAAACATACCTATAAGAACACAAAACAGCCACTAACCAACTTCACTTGGTGTTCTTTATACTTTGCTATACCTTCCCACAAAAATTTGAAGCACCACCTAGCCCAATTCCTTTTTCCAATTAACTCTACATCTTTAAGGGCATGGAGATACATCAAATTGATGTATGTGGCATTTGTGGTACATAATACAGTTCCTAGAACAAACAAAGAAAATAAGATCTTAAAGTCATTACCATAGCCTTGCTAGCTATTAGTCTATCACTAACTACCGATATTTTGATTCCTCTATGTCCGCTCTTATACTTAGCACACATTTCAATAATATCACCTAGTTTTTCCCATATGTCCACAGGTTCACCACCATCTTTGATCCCCATTATAATGTGAAGGTAGTAGGGTTTAAACAATACTCTTTGCCATGTAAAAATATTGAAAGCCTCTTCGTATCATATTGTTGGACAAATGTTTCACAAAACTCTGTCTCAACCGACAACAATTTAAATGTAGGATACTTCTAAAGCCAATTTGCTTAATTGCATCTTGTTGCTCATGTGAGAAAGTAGAAACAACCTTAGTGAATGCGCTCACACGATAGCGAGATACAAGAAATTGGTCATGCTTATCCTCAATTTTTTGGCCTTCATTAAAATGGTTAGCCGCTTAAGCCCATTCGGCAGGCTGTTTCCCCTACTCTTCATCGTCTTCCTTTGTCCCATCATCTTCTCTCTCTACAACCCAAAACTCGGTCTTCTCTCTCACTACAACCCACCATTTTGTTATGCTTTTCTTCCCAATTTCATGCTTCCAAACCATTAATCATCTCTTCAACAACAATTTTTCATCATCTAAACACTATTTTTCCACTCAAAATTTGTAAGCCCCTAATTATTTCACATAGCCCAAACAATTTAATCGAAGGCATAAAACCCTAATAGTTTCACATAGCATTTTTAGTAGTCACTACTATAAGCACAAGAGTGAAGATTACATCTTTACCTTGTCTTTAACTCATAAATGAAAGACAATGAAGGCAAATGTGTTCAACTACTCCGAATGAAAACAACCTTGTGATGGATTCAACTTGTTATTTGCTATGTGGGAGATAATAGCATCGATTTTATGTGCTTAGCACAAAAATCTTGCAGAGAAATCAGAGATATGAGAGAGAGATGGCGAGAGACGTGAGAGAAGGAAAGGATCTGAGGAAGGGGAAAAAAAAGGCGCAAAGTGTGAGAGGGAAAGGATTTGAGAGAGGGAGAAAAATTGCTAACGGTTTAACAAGTTGCCCATTTTTTTTCTGTCTTTCCCCCTTTCAATCTCAATCGTTGGATTCATTTTACTTGAATCCAATGGGTACAAGCCAATAATGGCACAATGCCGGGCATTGAGGCTCGACATTGTAGCTTTTGTCCCTTGAAGGACATTAATTTCTTCTACCTCTTGCTACTTTACCAAAGACAACTAATCCTTTTTAGGGATGGAAATGGGGTTAGGTGAAGGTGGGGAGGCTTACCCCATTCCCCACACCGTTTAAAATTTCACCTCCATTCCCCATTCCATCCCCTAATAAATTTAGTGGGGTGGGGATGGGCAATCCCCATATAGGGAATGACTTCCTCATCCCCACCCCCTTCCCCATTTACGTATAGATAAATGATTTTAATAAATTAAAAATTAGAGACTTAAAAAAATTATTACTATATTATAAAGTATTTAAATTATTTAAAAGAATCTTCAAAAGGTTGAGATAATATTTTAAAATGATATTAAAACTAAAAAATATTTGAACAGAGCAGCACCTTAAGAAAAAAAATATAACAATATTTTAAGGTTGAATAATTATTATAATATAGGGTTTTCTTTAGTTGTAACTTATTTATATTAGGTAAAAATAAATAAAAATTTATTAATCACCATTGTAATTGATAAAATAAAAATTATTGAACAAAAATTTTATAAAATACTCATATACAATGGGAATTGGAGTGGAGGTAGAGTGAGAGAACAAAACCCGACCCAACTCTATTAAAAATGTAGGAATTATTTTTTTCTATTTCCCACCATATTCCTCTAAAATTATTCAAAATTCACCGCATTTAAGGTAGGGCCCCATAGAACTCTAAACCCATAGAAGATTTTACCATCTCCAATCCTTTTTTTTTTTTTTTTCACTTTCTTTCTCGGATACCATGTAAAATTTGGCAACATTGCAACAAAAAAATGAGTGGGCAGCAACTTGACGGGAATATATTTTTATATTTTCATTCTGGGTACAATTATATAACATTGTGATAGCTTTTTTTATTCTTAGTTGTTTCTGATCAAACATCTAATTTGTCTGTATGAAAGTATATAACTACACACAATATACAATTTTTTTTTTTTTTAAAAAGGAAGAATCCCCACCAGCAAGGAGGCTTATTAAATTGAAAACCCTTCAAATAGTTAAATTTTGAACGAGTGAATATAGAACGCACAATATACCTCTTAATTAACACAACTTTAATAAAATTTCACTAACATGTGGAAATATAGAGATAAACCTGCACAAATTGGAACATTGTCAAATATCCTAATTAGTTTTTGGTAGCACTATTTGAACCCACTAAATTCATCTTTTCACCCATTTAAAGAAATTACTAAAAATTTAAAATCTTAAAATTTCAAAATTATCCTTCACTAATCTCTTCCTCTCTCTACCTCACCTCATGATCGCATAGCCTCTCTTTGCATTCATATTTTGTAAACTAAATTCTCAAATATACTCTCTTTTGGATTTTCCATTTTTCCTTTCATAATAAATCATAGTCTCTAGTGCATGCTTTCTAAATATAAGAACTTTTTTTCTTGATATTCATTAGCTTTTGTGGTTAATAAAAATACTTTCTTGATATTTGTTAACTTTCATTACTGAAAAAATTAGTTATTTTCATTTTTGAATGATAGATTTTGATCCTCTTAGTTATGATAGCCTATAAAAAACCAATTATTTGTAATTAATTTTCAGTTAAACGAAAATATATAAATGAATTGATGAAAATTGAGGAATTAAGAATGAAAAGAGAAAAAATAATTAATTAAGTAATTTTATCAGTAATTGTTTTAATAATAAAATTCCTAATTAAAAAAAAAGTGCAGAGAAAAAATTAAGGAGTTCAATACAACACTAAGTACAATAGCCTCACTCTTAGTTTTATTTTATTTTATTTTTTATACATGTAGAATTTTCATTGAGACAAAGTACAATACAACACTAAGTACAAACATCATACTAGATCAAGTACACAGAACCTATAATTACCAGAAACAGTCAGTTGAACCATTGTAATTCTACTGTCAAAGTACAAGGAGATAAAAGCGCGTCAAAGATAATAGAAAATATCTCCATCAAGTGATAACATTCGTGCACACAACATGTTATTAACTTTATTTAATTAATTTATTATTATTATTTTTTTTTTTACTATTTTAACTATTATTTTTATGATACATCTATTTGACATTGATTGCCGGTGTATTGGCTCTTACATAATGTTGCAAGAATAGACATCAGTTGCAGGCGATGCAAAATCCAATACGGTACTCATTGCGTCAGCTGCGCTGCCTACGTCGGCGTCGATTGCATCAGCTGCAGGCAATACAGTGTCTGCTCCGGTATTTATTGCGTTGGCTGCAGTCGATCCAATGTTTACGAATTTGTAGCCTGCCGTCTCCATTGTTGAGAAAGATTTAGAATAAACAACGAAAATTTTAGATTATAAAATAAATACACTCGATCTTCAAGAATAAAATGCGCACACTTTAATTAAGACTACACTTTTTATTGCACAAATGCCTCTCGGATGCTTTCAAATGCAAAGCAAAGGGTTATTTATACAAGACTAAGACAAATACAAGCCACACAAGATAAAAACACTAAATAAAATTACAACCGTTCATTTTTTCCACTTGATCAAACTTCTCCACTTGATAAAAAACTTATGTGGAACCGTCTCACTACCTGAGCATGCTATGACACACGCTTCCATTATTGCCATTCAAGCTTATTATAATCATTGTAACCACTTCATTCGCGTCTCTGCTTATCTTTCTATTATTGTCAAAGTTCGTGACCCAATAATCTCACCTTGAGACCTATTATTCTACCACAGGGCAAAGCACCAACGGACCGATACTGCAGTAGTGGAAGGGCCAGTTTTGTAAGATTCAAGGTGTAGATGAAATTTTGTTTCTAAAGTCTTTGGACATTCTATAACATCAACTCTTAAAAGAATATAAAATAGCTCAAAATTTAATTTTTTTTTTTTTAGATTATGCAAGTTATAGCCCATATATTAATATAAAAAATGAAAGAAAAAAATTAATTTTTTTTAAAAAGTGAAAAATAATAATTAAAGTAAAATAGAATAATTAGAATGATATATAGCACTTGGGAAAGTTGACTAGTTGAGATGAATATGATAATCAAATGATGGCAATGGATTGCGTAAAAAAAGAATTTCTATGTACAAGAAAGAGCAGGAAATTTTTTAACTAAGATTATTGTTAATTCAATAAATATATTATAATTTTTAAAATAAAGAATTAATGGGTATAATTATTAATTATATTGTAATTAAGATCATAAAATATAGAATTTGCATTAAAAAATTAATCCTAATTTTTATATAATTACTAATAGAAGTAGTAATAGATGGATACCTCGAAATTAGACTTTCCTACCTACATAATGTTAAAAAAATAAAAAATAAAAAATGATTGAAATCTTTTAAGAATAATTATTAATTATTTTATCTAAATAGATATATCCACAAGTCGATGATTTTCTCAAATTTCAAAATGTAGACCACCATCTAATTTGTCCAGTGCTAAAACCGCAATTACGTAGTAGAACAATTTCACACAAGATTTTCTTCTTCGCAAGAACAAACTTCTCCGCTTACCAAATTTTGGCCATTTTCTATTAAGAAATAATTGAACCCACTATCTCGTGTTCATCTTTTGACATCCATCAGCATACATTGACTTGAAGTACTTACTTTGCTGATTTTGAATTCTGCACTTGCATTTTTGTGGTACTTCCACTAACCACTAGTTAGCCTTACGGTGCTGTAGCTCCTCATTTTTTTCTTTATTTTAACCAAGCTTTATTGCAATAATATATAGAACCCTTAACATTCATGGATCCAGCCACCTTGCAACAGTTAAAAGGCACCACAAAATTTATTTTTTCGTGATTTCAGTCCTTCACAGTTGGATTTAATAAAAAAGTAGTTTCAACCGTAGAGATTTGTTTATTTGATTACTGACATTATACTTCCTGGTATTTATTAAAAATTTAAAAAAGTCAGAGTTGAAATTTTTAACACATAAATCCAGATTGTATCAAATTTATATTGTTTGATGAATGGTGAATTTTAAAAAATAATTCTAAAGAGGAAAATTAATCTTAATGTTATGCACATATGATTATTTCATTAGACTCTAAAACATATTTTATATCACTGAAAAAAAAATAATGTAACATAAATTATAATATCTTTCTTGTAAATTTCTCAACAGATGATGAAGAGCAACAAAGAGTACATAGAATATAATTTGTACATAGATTATAATTATTGTACATGGCTAACAATTAACAAAGGCCATATAAACATATATATCAAATAATCAAAACATAAAGAAACAAATAAGATTAAAAAGTAATAACAAAAAGTAAGAAATAAATACCAAAAAAAAGGAGAAAAATTAATTACCAAGAGAGCGAAACAGAGAAGGAGAAGCAAGAGAGGAAAAACGAGACAGCAAGCTGGAAATTCTACGAGCAATTGTAATGGCTAATGTGAAGAAGTTATCAATGCAACTCTCTCTCTCTCTCTATCTCTTTCTGCAACTTCTGTCTTTAATTTACAAATTAATTAAGCTTAATTTCCATAAAAACATATTCTCACTATACACTCTTCTTATTCGGTATTCGTGGTGGCGCCTTTTGACACCATCTATGTCTAAACTTATAGGTTTATTATTATAGTTATTCTTTTTAAAAAATAATATTAAATAAAATGAAATTACATTTTAGAAGATCCCCGGCCAAAGCACATAAGCTTATAAATAAACTATAAATAACAAGGAAAGGGACGAATGAAATTTACGTCACAAAAGATAAAAAAATATAGTACTGTACCACGCAATGGTGGTAATTCAATTGAATGAAAGAAAGCGATAAGAAGCAATTACTTAATAAGTAACTTGATGCAATCATGCATTTTCTTGCATTGTATTAATCAACAGTGTAAGTGTTACACCTCTTTTTTCCCCCCCTCTTTTTTGGCCCTTTTCAAACCCTTTAACGTTCATTGCTTAAAGAATTCATCTAATGCTGTATTTAGTAATCAGTAATTGGAATATGTTAAAATCGGAATAAGCTGGAATTGAAATGGGCTGAAATCAGAATCAAGAATAGGAAGCATAATAAGCTATTTACTTGAGCTATAGGAATTGGAATTGGAATGAGATTTATTTCCATCTATATGTTTACTTTATCTTGAAATCGGAATAAACTATCATAATTTATTAAAATGCCCTTTGTTAATCATTGTCAATGGGTAGTAGTACCAGTAGTAGTAGACGTAGTAGTAATAATAATAATACTTTAATAAATAATAATTATTATTATTATAAATTTTAATTAAAATAATATTTTTATAAATAATAATAATAATATAATAAAATAATGATGATGATGATGATGAGGAGGAGGAGGAGGACGACAACGACATTAATAAACAATAATATTATTATTATTTATTAAAATATTATTATTATTATAATTTTATTATTATTATTATCATCATCACCATCATCATCACCACCACCATCATCATCATCATTTTTAATTTTTAATTATTATTTACATTAAGGATAAAATGGGTTTTAGGAAGTTTAGTTGGGGGTAAAAAAATCATTTTTAGGAATGGAGACCCGATTCTCAAGCCCCCATTGAGAATCAAAACTCTAGTAATGATTCCTAAATTTGTAGGCCCAACACTATTTCGATTATGATTCCAAGCCTTAATTTTGTAAGTAAACACATCATTGATTCTGATTTCAGAATTTCCATTCCCATTGCTGGTAAATAAGCACACCATCAAGGTCTTTCTACGTAAAATCGCTTTCATTATGGCAGAATCCACTGAATTGTATGAAAAGAAAATGATTTTATTTTATTATATAGCTAACAAGAGAAAGTGGCTTGATATGGCAAATGAGCTCATCATATTCCCCACAACATATGGGTCAAAAATCCCAAAGATATCCTCACAAATTAATGTAAAATATCATTCAAGTGAGAACAGGAGGATAAAAAACAGTAGAAAGATAAAAAGTGTCTTATGCTCCATAAAATGGCAATCATAGCCCTAAAGTACAAATACATTCTCCTAAACCATTTGTTAAAGAAAAATTGTTCAACAAGGAATCAACAAAGACCTCTAGACTAGGGGGTTAAGCCTGAACCTTTTTTGAGGTTAAAATTATTTTTAGTGAAGGTATTAATTACAAGAGTTATTTTTGTAAAAAAAATATTGACGGTTAATTTTAGAAACCTATGATAAAATGCCACGTGTCTTAGAAAAGAGAAAGGCTGGGAACCTTTTTTATGGGGAATGACTATCTTATTCCTCAAGACCTTAAGGTTCCTTAAGGATTTGGAAAAGACTTAAGAAAGCGTTGGTCTAGTAATGAAGGAGAGTGGGGACCAAAAAGCAAACTTAGGTTGTACTAGGTTTCAGAACTTACCTCTCCTTCTCCAAAACCAGCTCTTAATTGTCTGCTAACCTTGATGTGACAAGCTCTCCACTCCACCACATTTTTGCCAACTCACCCAGTAGACTAATGAGGTTGCGCCAACTAATCACTCTCTTATTTAAGCAAGCCCCAAAAGGTTCCTGTTAGTGAAAGGAATGGCACCTTAATTGATGGTCACAAAAAGATCAATAGGCGTGATCAACCCCTAAGAAAGATTGTCAACATGATCTCCTTGCAAAATTTCTTGGTTACCCTTTTACTTGTATTTACTATTTTTGAAGCCGTGCTCATGCGTGTAATATGCAAGTCCTTTTATCACTTATTGTCAGAGGTAAATATTGTCGGGTTGTTGCAAAGGAAAAGCACTCAAGAAGTATTTCTTTAGTGACACGAAAAACCTCTTGAACAAGGAACTTTGATTTTGGTCATTCGACTGGGAGGAATTATAGAATACATAAGATGTAATACATGTATAACATATGTAATTGAATTTAATATACCACCACTTGCATGGTGATTTTTCAAAATAAATAAACATATATGTCACTGTATCATTTATTTATTGTATGGTTAACATGATATATGTGATGCATTGTAGAATTTCTCTTCGACTAGAGGTACTATGGCTCAGTGTACTTTAAGGAATCTTTTGTGGAAGAATCTTTAATTAAAGTTCCTTTGGGTATAGTCATACAGATTTTCTACAAGAGTTTGCACATGCCTTAACCTACAGAGGGCTAAATCGACAACGATCTCTTTAGTTTTAAAGCCTCACGATCAAATTCTCTGAAAGTATGCAAGTGATATCTTTATCCTGGACTTTTCTGTTTTACATGCACATTGTAACTGGTGTCCCTCTAGTAATAAATTTCATAAACTTTAATTAGAATGCTAAATTTCATGTTGACAATGTAAAATATATTGTCAAAACTACAAACTGGAAGCAATTAAAATATTCAAATTGAAAATAGAAACCTACCATTATTTAGTGTATCGGTGATTAGCTAGAGAGAAAACACCTTGTAGCTAGGCTGTGGAATGGTTTTGAATATGGCCAACATAAGATCAACATATAAAGGAAGTTGTATGAGAGTGGAATAGGCCATGGGCAAGCATGTTGCTGCATACAATGGAAGTGCCATTGATCTCAACATGTCTCGAATAACAAGGTAATGCCCTGCACAGAATGAGATCCATACAAAAACAACATATATATGTACGGATGTTAAGCCAATAAGAAGCTTTCTGGGCAGGGCCATGGCGAAATCGTTTTCTTGATATCGAGAGGTGTCAAGGCTGTACCGAGAAACACAAAGAAACAAGTGAAGAGATGGCAAAGATCGAAATGCATTCTTTTCTAATAAAATTGGTTTGCCATCATCTTCAATGAGACACCTGGGTGGTTGCTGAAGCTGTAAATGCAACAATTGTTTTAAGTGCTGCAACAATAGAGCATGCCTCAGAGGTTTTTGATGAGCCATTTACTAACCTCTTTAACAAGTTTTTTGTGTGTTTTTGTGAAGAGTTCCTTTGGAGTTTGGCCATTATTGTTGTATCGAACAAAGAAATTTTGTGGCATGGATTTCTTTACATACTGCATAGCGTATGTGGTAAACTTCAACTCAATACGGAGAAAATAATAGAGAATTTTGATGACATTATGCAAATTACAGGTTTGCTGGAGCTTTTCTCAGATTGAACGTACCTTATACCACTTGATTTCTCGTTGCATTTGCAGTGCAGCTCCTGGAATCAGTGAAGAAGGCCAATGGTTTTCAAACATAGCAGTATAGTGCAATGAACTGTTCCCTTGTTTATTCCAAAAGGCATTCTTCATTATCATTTTCTTTTTCAATAAGGGTTCATAGATATGAGTTTGCCTGTACTCAACTGCCAAGAGGTCGATATTTTTTCCGTTATAGTCCTCGTCCTGGATAGCAATAAAAAATGCATCTAAAATTTTCTCCATGATTTCAGTTACTCCTTTACTTCTTGTAATCAATAATGGTGTCTCTTTTCTCCATGATTGTTGCACAATGTTCCCCTGAAATGTCTTTGTATTTTTAGGAATTGTCGAGCTCCTAGAACTAAGTCTCTCCATGTTTATTGTCAAGTCGAGAATTCTTAGGATTTTATCTATTATCCTTAGACTATTGGATTTTTAAATCTAACATTGTTTGATCCTTAATCAACATTGGGTTTATATGTCAATGATTATGTATTGCAGACTATCATATAGGGTTAAGCTCAAATAAAAGTGATCTATTAAGATTTTCGGTAATGTGAGCCTTAATGTATCTGATAAGGCGTATGCCTTTAATATGTAGAGACAATGGTATTTTAATTCTATGATGGGCAGAATTATGAATACCTAATGACAACAGGAAAAAGTTGTCTATATAAGTGGTTATAGTCTCCAGGTCACACGTATCTATCTATCTTTCTGATATCCCATCATTAGATAGCGAGCGCAGAAAAAATTAAAGGATTCTCTAAGAGAACGTGTTGATCTGAAAGGCTAACCACACAACCGTAAAAACTAATTTAGCATTATGGATTTAGATACGCTTCCGTATATTTTGTTATTGATTCTTAGTAATACAATATGCATGTTTCTAAGTTATAGGTGATGGTTTTCACGAAAAGTATTCTTGTTCCAACAAGTGATATCAAAGCTTCTTTGTGTTCAATCATTGAGAATCGAATTTAATTTCGATTACTGATTAAATTTTTGGGTTTTCTCGAATATGGTATTATTAAATTTGAGAAAAAAAATTATTGTGGCTGTTTTTGCTTTTTTTTTTAAGACTAATTAAAAAAAATAGCACAAAATAATTTGATTTCTATGATTTAAAGCCAGCGGCAGCAACAACCACTGCCGACGTTCAGGAAAGGCGTGACAGTCAAGCAAGCCACGACCACCAGGGCACGGCTAATCTGGTTAAAGCGGCGACCCATCAAGAAACCAAATAAAAAAAGGAGTAAAAGACATGGCTTCCGGCCAGCGGCAAGAGTCGGCCATTGTGAAAGCAACTACAGAAGAAGAAAGAAATTAAAAAAAAAAGAAAAGAAAATTAGGGTTTTTTATTTTTAATTGAGGTTGGTTTAGGTCCGTTTCAGGTCAACCCGAACTGGTTCAATCCTGAAATAGCCAATGGTTTGATTGGTCAAACTATTGATTGTTGACCAAAATTTGACCTTTTTATTTTTTATTTTTTATAGGTAATTTTTTGGGACAATTTTAAATTCAAATATTTGTATGTTTATATGTATTTTGAAATGAATTAATTAAAGCAACATATCGACAAAGTGACCTCTCTTATGGAAATTAATTTATTTTGGAATATAAATGGTTCTTTATATGCAATTTCTGTAAATATTAATAGGCCCAAATGAAGGTCTATGTTTAATAAAATTACATGTGCACCTATGGTAATAAACATGTGATGATTATTCTATTTTAAATGTGAACAATAAATTAGCCCAAAGAAGATTCATTGTTTGACATGTTCTTATTATCAGTGTTTGATTGATACGCCAAGGTATCACTTACAAGTTAATATTTTGTCCAAAGATAAAAATATTAACAGAGTATCTAGTATCTTAAGATGGGGTTTATCTTTATTTGAATTTATTTTTGTTTTAAGAGTAATATGAGTTTGTTTTGTTTGTTTGTTGTTCTCTGTTCAATTATGTCTATTGCTAATATTACTGCCAACGTTAATTCTATTCATATGCTAAATGGCTCTAACTTTAAATCATGGCAAAAGAACCTTTTAATAGTTCTCGCAGTCATGGATCTTGACCTTGCGTTAAGGGATGACTCTCCCATATTTCTCACGGATGAGAACACCCCTGTTGATAAAAGGGAAATAGAAAGGTGGGAGAGATCAAATCGCATGTGCATCATGATCATGAAAAAGCCATTCTAGAAGCATTCAGGGGCTCAATGACTGAAAACGTAACTACGGCTAAAGAGTTCTAGATTAAAGAGAGGTTTGACAAGAACAAAAAGGCTGAAATTAGTACACTCTTGACAAGCTTAATTTCAATGAGGTATACTGGTAAAGACAATATCAGGGAGTACATCATGGAGATGTCTCATCTTGCTTCTAAGTTAAGAGCACTTAAACTTGAACTCTCCAAGGACTTACTAATGCACTTGGTTTTAATATCCTCACCAACATAATTTAACCAGTTTAAGGTGAGCTATAACTGTCAAAAAAAGACATGGTCTCTGAATGAGATCATATCATAATGTGTTCAGGAAAAAGATAAGTTGAAGAAAGATAAAGCAGAAAGTGCTCACCTAGTCTTTACCTCTAAGGACTATGACAAAAACAAGAAAAGAAAGAAGAATAAGGAAGCTGCAGATACAGCACCTCAAAAGAAACAACAGAAGAAACGAGGGGATTCGAAAGGTACTGATTGTTTCTTCTGTAGGGCTAAAGGGCATAAGAAGAAGCATTGCATTAAATATCACGCATGGCGTGCTAAGAAAGGTATGCTTCTTAGTTTGTTTTGTTTTGAGACTAATTTAACTTCAGTACCTAGACACACTTGGTGGATAGATTCTGGTAAAACCACTTACATCAGTGTATTTATGCAGGGTTGCCTGAGTTGTCGAAAACCCAGTGATGGTGAAAGATACATCTACGTGCGAGTAGCAAGACAGTTGAAGTTAAAGCAATTGAAAAATTTAGATTATTGTTAAATACTAGATTTTATTTGGATCTTGATGAAACATTTATTGTTCTGTCTTTTTAACAGAATTTGATTTCTATTTCTGCTTTGGATAAATCTAGTTTTTCTTATTCATTTAGGAATAGAAAATTTAATTTGTTTCCCGATTCAAAATTGGTTGATTCCAGTTCTTTGTCAAGTGATGATAATATTTATATACTCAACACGATTGCTTCATTTAATGAATCCCTGCAATTAAGTACACAAGGTTTAAAGAGAAAATTAATCAATGAGAATTCAGTTGCGTTATGGTACAGGAGATTGGGTTATATCTCCAAACGGAGAATAGAGAGACTTGTGTCAGATGAAATTCTCGACCCCTTAAATTTTACAGATTTTGATATTTGTGTTAACTTTATGAAGGGGAAACAAACAAATAAAAGGAGATTTGAAGCCAACAAGACTTTGGATGTCTTAGAATTCATATATATAGAAATTCATTGGCCATTCGCTACAACTTCTTGGAATGGTCAATAATATTTTATTACGTTCATAGACGACTTTTCTAGATATGAGTATATATATCTCCTCCAAGAAAAGTCACAGTTCTTGGATATGTTCAAAACTGTTAAGGCTAAAGTTGAGAACCAACTCGGTAAAAGAATTAAAAGCGTCAAATCTGACCATGGTCGTAAATACTATGACAGATATGATGGTTCAAGTGAACAACATCCATTACCATTTACTAAATTCCTAGAGAAATGCGGTATCATCTTACAGTACACTATGTCGAGTTTGCTCACTATTAATGATGTTGCTGAAAGACAAAACAGGATGCTTAAAGACATAGTGAGGAGTATAATTTGTCATTCCACCTTACCAGAATTACTTTGGGGAGAAGTACTTAAGACTACAGCATATATATTTAATAGGATTCTAACTAAAACAACTGCCAAAACCTTTTATGAGCATTGGACAGGTATGAAGTCTAGTTTAAAACACTTGCATGTTTGGAGATGTTCAACTGATGCAAGACCTTATAGGCCTAATGAGAAGAAACTGGACCTTAGGATGGTGAGTTGCCATTTTATTGGATACTCAGAATGATGCAGGGGGTACAAGTTTTATGATCCCACAACTAAGTCAATTTTCAAGTCGGGAAATGCCTGGTTCTTTGAGGATTTTGAATTTTCAGGGGGAAATATGGCTAGGGACTTTGTTTTTGAAGAGGAATATGTTGATATTCCCATAAGTGTTATTAACATTGATCAGGGTCTCATTCCTAACTTTGTTCAAGACATAACAAATCAAGACAATGTTGGAAAACCCCCTATACAAGAAGTTATTTTAGAAGAATAAACTTTACCACCTCAAGAACCTATGTCATTAAAGAGATCCACGGAAGAAAGGATAATTACAATGCTAGACAACTATGTTGATTTCTCCAAGAACATGAGGTAGATATTGGAGTGATGGAAGATGATTTGATCAATTTCTGTCAAGCCATGAAAAGTTCTAACTCTTAGAAATGGATAAATGCCATGAATAAAGAGATGGAGTCCATGAAAGAAAATGACGTATGGGATCTTGTCCCATTACCAGAAGATACGAAACTTATTAGCTGCAAATGGATATTTAAGATTAAGAGGGATTCGAAAGGCAATATGCAAAGGTATAAGGCGCGGCTTGTCACAAAGGGATTTACACAAAAAGAATGCATTGACTATAAAGAGACTTTCTCTCTAGTTTCTTTAAAAGTCTTTCAGGATTATAATGGCATTAGTGGCGCATTTTAATATTGAGTTACATCATATGGATGTAAAGACGGCGTTTCTCAATAGCGACATTGATGAGACAATCTATATGGTGCCAGAAAACTTTGTGTCAAGAGACCCAAAGAATATGGTTTGCAAATTAAGAAATCTATCTATGGGCTCAAACAAGCATCTCGACAATAGTATTTCAAGTTACACCAATTGATCATCTCATTAGGTTTCGAGATGAATATGATCGATGATTGTATATACCATAAGTTCTGTGGGAGTAAGTATATTTTTCTAGTTTTATATATCGATGACATCTTGCTTGCCAGCAATGATATAGGCTTTTGACACGACACCAAGAGATTTCTGACTAAGAATTTTGAGATAAAAGATCTTGGTGACGCCTCTTTTGTATTAGGCATACAGACACACCGGGATCGCTCCCAAAATATTTTTGGATTATCACAAAAGAGCTATATCAAAACGGTTCTCAAGAGATATGACATGCAAGATTGCAAACTAGGTGATACCCATGAGGCTAAGAAAGACAAGTTTAATCTCAATCAATGCCTCAAGAATCATTTTGAGGAGAAGAAAATACAGAAGATTTCTTATGCATCAGCAGTAGGAAGTCTAATGTATACCCAGGTTTGAACGCGACTGGATATTGCATACGTTATTGGGATGTTGGGCATGTATTTAAGTAATCTAGGAGTAGACCATTGGAAAGTAGTCAAACGGGTCTTGCGATACTTACAGAGAACAAAAGACTACATGCTCACGTATCAGAGGTCCGATCGGCTTGAGATCATTGAATATACTGACTCTGATTTTGTTGGATGCCAAGATAGTATGAAATCCACTTCAAGTTACATCTATCTGCTAGCTGGAGGTGCTGTCTCCTAGAAGAGTTCTAAACAGTCTCTTATAGCCTCTTTTACGATGGTAGTAGAGTTTATAGCATGTTACGAGGCATCCAATCACAGAATATGGCTACGGAATTTTGTCACAGGGCTATGTATACTAGATGCTGTTGATAGACCACTCAAGTTATTTTGTGATAATAAGTCAGCAATGCTGTATTCTAATAACAACAGGAGTTCAACGAAGTCGAATTATATAGACATCAAGTTCCTAGTTATTACAGTAAAAGTTCAAAGAGGACAATTTTCTATAGAGCACATCGGCACAAACTCCATGATTGTGGATATGCTTACTAAAGGATTGTCACCCAAGATGTTTCATGAGCACGCTGCTCATATGGGTGTCGTGTCATTAAAGGATATTCAGCTTTAATGGGAGCTTGTTATTTTAAATGCTCTTATGTCATAGACATTTTTATTTATTTCAATTTATGGATATTCAAGGTTATTTTCTATTGGAAACAAAGTTATGGTTTATTCACACTCTAATTTTAGTATGGTTTGATCTCACTAAAGTTTAAGGTGGACTAGTTAAAAATAGACATGTTAAGATCACATTGCATGAAATTTTCATGTACACATCCACATCTTGATCCACGTCATTCAGCTGTATTGGCATAGTGACATTGATGGGTCTAGTTACGATAGTTGTAACGAATGCTGCTTTGATCCTATGTTGGTATATTAATAGACAGGATTGGTTATGGATACATTTTAGTAATGACAATAAGATTTAACTCATACAATTATTTTTGCACAGTATAATTATGAAGTTACACATATATCCTAAGTAGGAGATTGTTGGATTTTTTAATTTAATATTGTTGGATCCTTAATCCAATGTTGGCCTTATATGTGAATAATTATGTATTTCGGACTGTCATATAAAGTGGTTAAGCCTAATTAAAAGTGATCTATTAAGATTTTCGATAATATAGGCTTTAATGTATCTGATAGGGCGTGGGTCTTCAATATATAGAGACCTAATGGTATTCTAATTCTATGATGGACAGAGTTAGAAATACCTAATGAAAACATGAAAGAGTTGTCTATATAAGTAGTTATGGTCTCCATGTCACAATTATCTTTCTATTCTTTCTGATATCTCATCATCAGATAAAGAGCCCAGAGAAAACTAAATGATTCTCTAGGAGAACATATTGATCTAGAAGGCCAACCACACAGCCTTAAAAAATAATTCAACGTTATGAATTCAGGTACGCTTCCGTATATTTTGTTATTGATTCCTGGTGATATAACATGAATGTTCCTAGGTTATAGGTGATGGTTTTCACCAAAGGTACTCTTGTTCTAACATATAATTGTACAAAGAAGCACATTGAACTAGTTCCTTCGTCACCAGATAAGCCCATTTGTGTCTCACTTTCTTTTCTTTGATCCTGCCTATCCTCCAAATTCCTAAGTGCCATAACTTGTAAAAATTGTTTGATTCTAACATATGGACCAACCTCAACGAATGTAAACAGAGAAAGTTTTAAATGAAGCTCGTAAAACCTTCAAACCCATTCAAGCAGACAAATGAATGAATGAATACATACCTATGCTCAGAACAATTAGCAAGGCCTTCATCAGCTTGGTAAACAGTACAAATGTGGTCCAATTTGGAGGACAGAAATGATCTTCTTTATCTTCCTTCTCTAATATTTTATACCATAACACCATTATTACATAGTCATTTTGATTAATGTTATATACTATGATGTCATATAACATCAGAATGATGCTCAATTACCTCGAGATATGACATTTTGTTGCGGACGTTCTTCGTCTAGTTCATCATTTGGTTTAGCTAGTGAAAAGATAGTGAACAAGAACAAAAAATGATGAGACTAAGAAACTATAGTACTAGTGGTAGATAGAAAAATTCTAAGATCTGTCAAATTAACATATTGAGTAATCCGCTAACTATTCGGATAGAAGTCCATATGAATCTAAAGAAGTTGATGCATGTTCTATAATTTCCTAGAAATTTAGCACTACTTCTAACTCTGGAATTATTTGAGTAGTTGTATTTTTCTTCCTTGAACTCATCAACCAATACACCTTGCGAGTAAAATCAAATACTTTTAAGAACAAAAATAATGAATAATGCTTGCATATTAAAAGCTACTAAAATGATGAATGTCATCATGACAGTCATTGATCATAAGATCAAACAGCCCCAAACAGGTACTGCTTCTAAATGCATTAGGCTTACCGACTAGAATATACAGACGAGATGGTCCATTCTTATTCACACAGTTTACAAGATCAGGATAATAGTGTATAATATGAAATGCCAAGCCTATAAAACCAACAGATAATCAGCATTTAAAATTTTCTCAGAATTTGACAAACAATAGGGTAGTGGAAAATGGGTTACTAAAGTAATTTTTGGATATGGCAACATGAAGAATAGTGCCCCCATTACTTTTTCTACCCAAAAAACTGTCTTTTGTCATGGTTGAGAAAGTAGAGGCAAAGAAATGCAGTCTCCTTGCCATGGTTGCCAAGAACAGAGGAGTCTTGCTCTCTCTGTTGCGAGCAGCGACAAGTTTGGGTCTTTTGAGGACATGCAACGGCACATTTCTATGTTCCCAAGTGCTGCAGCTAGATGAAAAAGAACTGTTGCCTCTATTATTGTGTACTTTTAGAATGTTTGATGCATTTTCTCCCATGGTTTTCACCAGTCTGCATACAACGTCGCTATGTCCAGATGCAGCAATATGCAGAGCTCTATCTTCTGATTGTGTGATTTTGGCCTCTTGAGACATGGGATTCTTCTCATATCTACACAATGTTATCCCATTGGCCGCTCATGGCAGATTCAAACAAGTTGTTGATCTTCATCTGCATCGATTTCTACAAATGCATCATAATATTGTTAACCAAGCAACCAAACAAAGATTTTGTTTGTATCATATCATTTCTGTCAACACAACCTTTTAAAGTAACACCTCTATGTTTTAGTTCCACAAAACAAAAACTGTCATTCATGTTTTCCCAGTTTTACAACTTGGGATATCGTGTTTTTTTATCAGGTTTTCTTTTTTTTTTTTTTTTTTTTTTATTTTGTTCCTATTATTATTTTCAAGGCTACATAAGGAAAAAGGACATTGACACTTAATGCTTTAGTAAAATGGTCACAATTCTTACATAAAATACTTTATTTTAAAAAAAGGTCACAATTCTTACATAGAATACTTTATTTTAAAAAAAAGGCCACGCATATTTTTTTTTAGTACACATGGATGTTTTTTATCCTAAGAAATAAGATCACCAAAAACTCTCCATATTTATCCAAAAAGAGAGTTTGTACGTTGTGAAAATTAAAAGAGTTTATGTGATCATTTTATCAAATCACGAAGGGCTCATCATCATTTTTTTTTTTTTGTATAATGTGGTTGATACTATTTTCTATAAAATATTGGGCTATAGTACTGCTATAGAAGCATAACCATGATTTGATTAAAGGATAATTATTAGAAACCTCCCATGAGTTTTAGTGTATTCTTACTTAAATAAAAAGTATTTACGTTATTTTCAGTGACCTCCCCTAATGTTAGTGTTTCATTTAGTATATGATGGTTAGATGAGGGCAAGATTGTAATTAAATACGTTAATGATAAAAATATTCAAATAAACTTAATATTTTCGCGTTGGGCTTTGCAAATGATTTGAACTTTGTTAATAACCAGTGGAGAATAAATTGAAGCACACTTTTTACCCAACAAACAATAACACAATAAAAAATGCTCGTCCTTTTACTCCACAAATTCAAAGCAACCTAGCTCAAAACCCTTTTCATTTTCTCTCTAATGCTTTGATCAAGTACTTTGGCCACAAAATAAAGACCATGATGATGAAGCCAACTCTAATGTTATGTTTATTTATTAGAGTAGGAGTGAGGAGTGTGGATTTCTCTCACTCTTGTGTTTACTTGTATATTTTAAGGAAGAAATAGAACTCTATTCCACTCCCACCTCTTCCTTTTTTATCTTTTTTTATTAAATTTAATAAATAATATCATATTTATTTAAATAATATTATCATATTTACTTACAAAATAATAGTATTATATTTATTTAATATTAATAATTAATAATATTAAATAGTTTATTCTAAGAAAATATTAATTCTATACTATATTATTGATAATAATGTTTCACTTATGTCGCTGTTATCAATAATTTTTTAATTTACATAATTAAAATTAACAAAAAATTGTGATTTACATAAATAAGAATATTAACAATTATTATTAATTTACAAATATAATAAAATAACTATTTTATCTTTCAAATATATTTCTTTATTAATTTTATAATTAAAAACTAAAATTCTTTAAATAAGGTTAAAACTATAATTTGAAACCATTTACTCCCAAACTAAGACAAAGTAAATATATAAATTAGATTCTGATTTCAATTTCATACTCATATTCCAATGTAAGTAAACAACCTACTCTCACTCCCACTCCACACTCCCAATCCCAGGATTCTCACCCTTCAGGATTCTCACTCGAATCCAAAAAATAAACACTACCTAATATCGGCCACAAATTATTCACAACCACGAGTGAGTTTCACTGGCAACCGGCCAATCATCCCACTATTTTCAAGCCACGATGAGGTATGAATCAAATTCTTTCAATGCATGTTAGTTTTATTAAGTGAAATTGGTAGTCTTGGTGAAAATTTAAGAAATGGGTATTGAAATTGTTTAAGATTGTTGTTGTTGCTTCTGATTTTGTCCACCAATTAGTATTTGTTGTAATTAAATGAGTATTGCAAAAGCATGTTGCAGATACAACTAAATATCTTCGCTGCCTTGTGATTGGTTAAAAAATGGGTCTTGAAAATTGTTTGAGATTTTTAGTTGTTTCTTCTTTTTTTTTTTTTAATAGATTCATGATAGTTATAGTTAAATTAAAGATGAAAATGCATATTGAAGATGGCTTGAAGTGTATATAGGCAATATTCCGTTAAAGTGGTTTTTTATTTTTGTTTTTTTTTTTTGGGCTTGAAGTGGGCTTTTTTTTTGGGTTTTTGAAGTGTATCTACATGACTTGGGTTGCGAAAAATGAAATGGATTGCTGTATTCTTTTGTGTTGGATCAATGAATTTAAGGTGCACATGAGCTATTTCAGTGGAACATCCTAGATTAATTATTTTCTATTATCAGAATTTTTGTTTGTACTGTTGTGATGATTGCAGATGTTCACCTTTTATCATTATTTACAGAGAAGGATTATTAATCTACCCCTTGGCACTGTTAGAAGAGGCAAGACTACTAAAGAAGATCTAGTGTTTGAAAAGGAAATCTTGAATGATAAAAAGCAATGTGCAGAGCATATTATGCTTGTTGACTTGGGGAGGAATGATGTTGGAGAGATTTATTCTTAATTTTATTTGGCCAATTTTTCTTTTTCGTGTTTCATGAACTTGCCATCTTGGTTTTGTGGTGATATAGACTTCCCAAATGTAACATGCCATGACATTTGTTTCATACAAAGATGTGGATAAGCGAAGGGAATGGATCACTATGGTTGACAGTGACCCTAATGACATGCAAAAAGAGTGCGACGACAAAGCTGTTGCTCTTGCGTGTGCCATTAATGTTGCAGATGTTATGACAAGAAATCTTTTGGTAAAAAAAAACTATCACCTATAACCCAAGAACATTCATCTTATATCACCAAGAATCAATAGGAAAATATATGGAAGCGTACATGAATCCATAGTGCTGAATTACTCTCTAGGGTTGTGTGGTAGGCCTTCCGGATCAACACGTTCTCCTAGAGAATTCTTTAAGTTTCTCACTGCTCTCTCTGATGATGGGATGTCAATAGAGAATAGAAATATATGTGTGACTTGGGGACCATGACCACTTATATAGACAACTTTTTCCTACTGCCATTAGATATTCCTAATTCTACCCATCATAGAATTAGAATACTATTAGGTCTCTACACATTAAAGGCTCACACCCTATTAGATACATTAAAGCTCATAATACCGAAAACTTAATTAGGTAACTTTTAATTCGGCTTAACATTATTTAACAGTCAGCAATACATAATTCACATATAAGTCTAACGTTGGATTAAGGATTCAACAATGGTAGATTAAATAATCCAATAATCTCCCACTTGAGCTATATGTGTAACCTTATAATTATGCTTTGCAAAAATAACCATATGAGCTCAACCTTACTGTCATTACCAAAATATATCTATAACAAATCTGGTCCATCAATCATAGCAACATAGGATCAAAGCGGTGTTCGTTACAACTATCGTAACTCGACCTATCAATGGTTACTATGCCAATACAAGTAAATGATATGAATCATGATGTGAATGTGTAGCATAGAAACTTTATGCAATGTGATCTTAACATGCCTATTTCCAACTAGTCTACATTAAACCTTCGTGTGAATAAACTAAAACTTTATTTCTACAGAAAATAATCTTAAATATCCATAAACTAAAATAACTGAAAATGTCTATAACATAAAAGCATTTAAAATTACAAACTCCCACTAAAACTGAATATCCTTTAATGACATGACACTCATACGAGCAACATACTCATAGAATGTTTTGGGTGGCAGTCCCTAAGTAAGCGGATCTGCAATCATAGAGTTTGTAATAATGTGCACTATAGACAATTGTCTACTCTGTACTCTTTCTTTAACAACTAGGAACTTGATGTCTATATACTTTGACTTTGTCGAGCTTTTGTTGTTATTGGAATACAACACTGCTGACTTGTTGTCACAAAATAATTTGAGTAGTCTATTAATACCATCTACTATACGCAGTCCCGTGATAAAATTTCGTGGCTATATTCCGTGATTGGATACCTCATAACATGCTATGAACTCTGTTACTATAGTAGAAGAAATTATAAGAGACTGTTTAGCACTCTTCCAAGAGACAGCACTCCCAGCTAACAGATAGATGTAACCCGAAATAGATTTCATACTATCTTGGCATCTAGCAAAATCGGAGTCAGTATACCCAACAATCTCAAGCTACTCTAACCTCTGATATTTGAGCATATAGTCTTTTGTTCTCTGTAAGTACCGCAAGACCCATTTGGCTGCTTTCCAATGGTCTACTCCTAGATTACTTAAATATTTGCCCAACATCCCAGTAACATACGCAATATCTAATCGTGTATAAACCTGAGCATAAATCAAACTTCTTACCGTTGACGCATAGGGAGTCTTTTACATTTTCTTTTGCTCAAAATCATTCTTGGGGCACTGATTGAGACTAAATCTGTCTCCCTTAGCCACATTGGTATCATCTGGTTTGCAATCTTGCACGACATATCTCTTGAGAACCATTTCGATATAGCTCGTTTGTGATAACCCAAGAATACCCTGAGAGCGATCAAGGTGTATCTGTATGCCTAATATAAAAAAGGCGTCACCAAGATCTTTCATATCAAAATTCTTGGCTAGAAATCCCTTGGTGTCAAGCAAGAAGCCTGTAACATTGCTGGCAAGCAAAATGTCATCGACATACAAAACCAGAAAAATATACTTGCTTCCACAGAACTTATGGTATACACAATCATCGACCAAATTCATCTCAAAACTAAAAAAGATGATCACTTGATGAAACTTGAAGTACTATTGTCGAGATGCTTGCTTGAATCCATAGATGGATTTCTTAAGTTTTCAGACCATATTATTTGGGTCTCCAGACACAAAGTTTTCTAGCTGCACTATATAGATCGTCTCATCAATGTCACCATTGAGAAACGTTGTCTTAACATCCATCTAATGTAACTCAAGATCAAAATGCACCACTAATGTCATTATAATCCTAAAAGAGTCTTTCGTAGAAACAAGAGAAAAAGTCTCTTTATAGTCGATGCCTTCTTTCTGTGTAAAGCCTTTTGCGACAAGACGCGCTTTGTACCGTTCCATATTGCCTTTCAAGTCCCTCTTGGTCTTAAATATCCATTTGCAACCAATAGGTTTCGTACTTTCTATCAATGGGACAAGATCTCATACGTCATTGTCCTTTATGGACTTCATCACCTCATTCATGGCATCAATCCACTTTTGAAAGTTAGAACTTTCCATGGTTTGATGGAAATTGATCGGATCATCTTCCATCACGTTGATGTCTACCTTATATTCTTGGAGAAATACAATGTAGCTATCTGACACTGTACTTTTTCTTTCTCTAGTGGATCTCTTTAATGGCATAGGTTCTTGTGAACATAGAGTTTTTTCTTCTGGAACAACTTCTTGTATGCAGGTTCTCCAACATTATCTTGATTTGTTTTTTCTTGAACAAAGTTAAGAATGAGACCCTGATCAATGCTAATGACACCTATGGGAATATCAACATATTTCTCTTCAAAGATAAAGTCCCTAACTGTATCTCCCCCCGTAAACTCGACATCTTCAAAGAACCAAGCATTTCCTAACTCAAAAATCGACTTAGTCGTAGAATTATAAAACTTGTACCCCCTAAATTGTTCAGAGTATCCAATAAAATCACAACTCACTATCCTGGAGTCCAGTTTCTGCTCATTAGGCCTATAAGGCCTTACCTCAACTGGACATCTCCAAACATGCAAGTGCTTTAAACTAGGCTTTTTGCCTATCTAAAGCTCGTAAGGGGTATTGGCAATCGCTTTAGCTAGAACCCTATTAAGGATAACACTACAGCCTTAAGTGCTTCTCCCCATAGTGATTATGGTAAGGTAGAATGACAAATCATACTCCTCACCATGTCTTTAAACGTCCTGTTTTGTCTTTTGGCAACACCACTCATAGTGGGCGAACCCGGCATAATGTACTGTGGGACAATACCGCATTCCTCTAAGAATTTAGCAAACGGTTCTAGACGTTATTCACCTGAACCGTCATATCTACTATAATACTCACCACCACGATCAGATCTGACGTTTTAATTCTTTTGTCGAGTTGGTTCGCAACTTCAGCCTTAAAATTTTTTAACATATCCAATGATTGTCACTTTTCATGGAGGAGATATATGTAGCCATATCTAAAAAAGTCGTCTATGAATGTCATAAAATATTGTTGACCATTCTAAACAGCCGTAGGAAATGGCCCACAAATGTTCGTATGTATGAGTTCTAAGACGTCTGAAGTCCTATTGGCTTCAAATCTCCTTCTACTGGTTTGTTTTCGCTTGATACAATTAATACAGATATCAAAATCTGTGAAATCAAAGGGGTCGAGAATTTCATCTGACACAAGTCTCTCTATTTTCTGTCTAAAGATATGACCCAATTTCCTATGTCATAACGCAGCCGAATTCTCATTAGTTAATTTTTTCTTTAAACATCGTGTACTTAATTGCAATGATTCATTAAATGAAGCAATCGTATCAAGTATATAAAGATTATCATCACTCGACAAATAACCGGAACCAACCAATTTTGAATCATGAAACAAATTAAATTTTTCATTCCCAAATGAACAAGAATAACCAAATTTGTCCAAAGCAAAAATATAAATCAAATCCCGTCGAAAAGACAGAATAACAAATATTTCGTCAAGATCCAAATAAAATCTGGTCTTTAATAATAATTTATATTTTCCAATTGCTTTAACTTCAACTGTCTTGCTATCGCCCACATAGATGTATCTTTCACCATCACTGGGTTTTCGGCAATTCAGGTAACCCTGCATAGACACACTGATGTGAGTAGTTGCACCGGAATCTATCCACCATGTGTGTCTAGGTACCGAAGTTAAATTAACCTTAGAACAAACCAAACTAAGAAGCATACCTTTTTCAGTATGCCATACGTGATAATTAGTGCAATGCTTCTTCTTACGCCCTTCAGCTCCACAGAAAAAACAACTAGTACATTCCTAATCACTAGGTTTCTTTTGTTGTTTCTTTTGAGGGGTTGTATCTGCAGCTTCCTTAGCATTCTTCCTTAGAGATAGAGACAAAATGAGCACTTTCTATTTTATCTTTCTTAAGCCTATCCTCTTCGTGAACACAATATGATATGAGCTCATTCAGAGACCAAGTCTTTTTCTGACAGTTATAGCTTACCTTAAATTGATTAAACTATGTTAGTAAGGATATAAAACCAAATGTACTAGCAAGTCCTCAGAGAGTTCAAGCTTTAGTGCTCTTAGCTTAGAAGCAAGATGAGACATCTCCATGATGTATTCCCTAATATAGCATTTACCCGTATACCTCATTAAAATTAGGCTTATTAAGAGCATACCAATTTCAGCATTTTCGTTCTTGACAAACCTCTATTCAATTTGTGCAATGAACTATTTAGCCGTAGTTACTTTTTCAGTTATTGAGCCCTTGAATGCTTCCGGAATGGCCTTCTTCATGATCATGATGCACATGTTCTTACCTTTCTATTTCCATTTTATCATTAGAGGTACTTTCATCCATAAGAGGTAGAGGAGAATCAACCCTT